>PVIC010055714.1:0-11156 GCA_004025085.1 Thryonomys swinderianus
TACTTGAGAGGCTGAGGCAGGAGGGTCACTGTAAGTTTTAGGCCACCCTGGCCTACACAGTAAGCTCAAGGCCAGCCTGAACGACATAATGAGACCCTATCTCAGGAAAACAAACAAAATTCCATTTTAATATTCCTGTGGCCAGTACAGCAGACACCCTAAGTGAGGCCATCTGAGTTTGAACGCCAGCTCTGCTCTGCCCTGAGGGACGGAGGATGGTGTCACAACCTGTCTGCGCCTCTGGTCCCGCCCCTAAAGTGGGCGCGAGTCCACAGGGTCTGCACGGACAACACAGGCAGAACCCTTGGCCAGGAGGGGCTGCTCGGGGGGGTCCTGCTCCCCGCTTTCCTTCCTTCCATCCGCGCTGGGAGCCGGCTCCTCCCCCTCCTGTGCGCACCCGGGCTCCGGCTCCTGGAATAAATCCGCTCAGCTGATCTTGGCAACTGTGGCCTGAATTGCATGCACTTGACAAATGGAGCTCTTCGATGCACGCAGGACAGCGGCTGCAGAGGCCTCAAGAGGGAGGCTGGAGGGGCGAGGGCAGGTGGGCTGCCCGCCTCCTGCCACCGCACTGCCGTGAGTGGCACCTTGGACTCTGTGTGGTTCTTGGAGGTGTTGGCGGGAGAGGAATTTCAGCTGCACTCCAGGGGCCTGCAGATCTGCCCCTTGCCCTGTGCTCACCCCAAAGAGGTGAATCGTGTGGCCAGGGGCACAGCTGGCTAGAAGCCCGCCCTCCACCAAATCCTCTTCCTTTTCTCTGCTAATTCGATTTGCCGGCCGTGTACCGCTGCACAGAGTAAACTCAGGGGACCCTCAGCGATGCCCTGCATAGCTGGGCTGCCCTGTATAGCGGCACTGCACAGATGTCCTTGGTGAGCAAAAATTCCTCTACCCAGAAGAGGCACGTTTCCTTAATTTGAGGAAAGGTGCTACAGAAAGCAGCCCTCTGTGCCAACTGTAATCTGAGGCATCCAGACAGAGTCCCAAAGTACTTTCCTCACCTGAGGGTCACAGTGCCTGAATTCTACCTTTTATGCTTCCCCTTGGGTCCTGTGGTCATTTGCAGTGGGCTAGAAATCCCATTTACAATGAAGCATCTGCAAGAGGATAATACCCTAGAAATAACAAGCTTTTCTCATCATGTTCATAATCATCTCTGCTATTATTTTAGACCTGAATGGGATCAGCTTTCATCAGGCTGCAGGTAGCACCATCTCTCGGGACAGGCTGGGCCAGCAGGGCCTGTGCCCAGGACCACACCTCTGGAGGATCCAGGCCGCTGGGGCAGACACCAGCTTCTGCAGCCAAATGCTCTTCTCGAATCCTGGGAACCCACTGCCCGGGGCAGTCCTGAGGCCCATGACAAAGCTGGTCTCCCGAGAGCTTTGGTTTTAGGGACGGTGAGGGACACATTCCAGGGGCATGCAGGTCTTAAGGGGTGGCAGCCTGTGTCACCAGCACAGAAAGTCTGCCTGGTGGGAGGCAGATTCAGGGAGGGGCGGTGCTTCCGGCTCACGGCCCTGACAGCAAAGCAGTCCTAGAGGCCCAGCCACAATCCTCAGAAAGTGTCACTGACAGCTGAGCCACACAGAAGCCCGGCACCTCCTTTGCAGCCCTCTTTGTCTGCACTCATGGGGGGAAGGGACCTGAGGATCCACGTCCGGCATCTTCAATGTCTGTTTGGGGAAGAGGTCCCTTAAGGTCCCTACCCTGTTGGTGGTGTCATACTCTGCGGTCCTCCAGTCTCTGCGATCCAGCGGCAATATCCTGACACTCTTGCTCAAAGGCCAGGACCTGCAGACAGATGGACAGGGCTCATCCCCAAGACTCCAGGCTCCTACCCACGTGGTAAGCCATTTCCGCTGCCAACATGCTGGCTCTGCCATTGCCTCTACCCACCAGACGGCCGTTTGTTGCAAAGGTTGATGGGGCTGCGTCACCACGGTTGTAATGTTTCTAAAAAGTCCCAAACACATCAGGAAAGAAGTGTTACAGACTCACAGGGTCCAACCTATTATCGGTCTCCCCAGCCACTACTGCCCGAGGCGGGCTGGGCAGACGCAGATAGACGGAACTGTGGAAAGTGAACGATTGTTCTGAGTTCGCCCTGCAGCTGAACTGTCTCAAAACTGCTTTGGCTGGTGTGGCAGGTTGAATGCGAGTTTCCCAGCTTCATGTCCACCCCCAACCTCAGAATGGGGCCTGGTTTAGAAATGAGGGTCTTTGCAGCTGTAACTGCTTTATATGAGGTCATAATGCTAAGGCGGCCCTGGACCAATAGCAGTGGTTCCTTTCTGGAAAAGCAGGGGAAACACGGGGAAGAGGCCATGGGAACGGGAGGCGGAAGTTGGAAGGGTACAACTACAAACC
The DNA here is from genome assembly GCA_004025085.1 of Thryonomys swinderianus. Lineage (NCBI taxonomy): Eukaryota > Metazoa > Chordata > Mammalia > Rodentia > Thryonomyidae > Thryonomys > Thryonomys swinderianus. Next base: position 2,371 of record PVIC010055714.1, read on the forward strand.
AGTGTTACCAAGGTCTCTGGCAAGTTCCAGAAGCTAGGATGGAATCATGGCAAGGATTCTGCCTCAGCACCACTGAGACCCAGTACTGCCAGGCTTGGAGTTTGGATTTCTAACACAGGCTGTGAAAGATTCCGTTATTCTAAGCACCCCCATAATTTGTTATGGGAGCCCTACAAGCAACACGCCAGGAATGTAGGACAGAGGCCAGCTCTGGGTTACTCAGAGGACTCAGATTCTTTTCTTCCACTGGCACCACTGGCAACACTGCCCCGACCTCAGGGAACCCCCATGATAGGACCCCTATGCCTGGTTGAGGTCAGTCTTATTTTACTGAGGCCTTCAACTGGTGAGTCAGGTTACTCACTTCATGGAAGACAGTCTGCTGGACTGAAAGTTGATTGGATGTTGCCTTAGTTACTCGATCGTCTCTGGGACATAATATCCAATACTCACATTGCAAAGGAGGAAAAGTTTAATTAGGTTCACATTTTTAGTCCACAGTTGGCTGGCTCCAAGGTAGGAAGACAAGAAAAAGGATCTGGTGGAAGAAAGCTGCTCCCAGTGTGGTGAACAGGAAGCAGCAGGAGAAAGGAGGAGCCAGGGAGAGAGACAGATCCTTCCAGGCCACCCCCGCTGACCACCTCTTCTGACCAGGGCCCCCCTCCTAACAGCAGGCTCAGCTGCTGAACTCCTTAGTGGATGAATCTATAGATAAACACAGTAGTGCCTCATGATCCTATCGTCTTTCAAAAGCCCCAGGACTGAACTCCAGGTTTTGGGAACATTCTAGATTGAAACTGTAACACCCAAAGAGGTAGAGTGATTTTCCCAGGTTACTAAGAACCTTAGCTGCAACAGGAACTGGGAATGGGACTTGGGATAGCAATGAGGAAAACGTGGATTTGGCTCCTGAGCCCATGAAGCAAAGCTTTAAGCTTGGTACTCCTCCAAGACACCCTGGACTGGAACAGACCTATTTGCTCGGGATTGTGTTTGTGCGGTACTTATTGCTTATGGAAAGTCCTGGAAGGTAGCAAGCGAGTTGTGTCCTTTGAAGGGGGGTTGTTTGTGGTGGAAACCACACTGTGACATCGAATCATTGCGGTGACACTCTGTCATCATTTCTACTTTACTGATGCAGAGACTAAGGCTTAGAGTGCAAGGGGAACTGCCGCAGGGAGTAGACTCAGGCTGTGAGCCGTGCTGGCAGGAGCCCCACTCCGGAGGGGCAGCCCACACCCCTCACTGGTTCTGGATGACTGTGGAGTGGCCCTGCGCCTTTCCAGGTCACGGTGCACTTCACATGGCTTTCCCGGCAGCCCTGCAAGTTAGGGGAATCAATTCTGCCTGCCGGAGCAGGAGCTGAAGTTAGAAAGGTTAACACGGCCACACCCGGTCACACGGCAAACGAGTGTGGCGCCTTTGCGCACAAGGCCTGCAAAGGTCTCTGAGTTCCAAAGGCTTGTAGCCTGGACCTATCCTCCAGACAGGCCTGCGTGCTCCATTTGACCCACCTCTGGCCTGTAGCCTCTCTGACAAGTGAGATGAAATAGAGGATGGATGGGAGGGAGGGAGGCAGCTCGGGATGAGGGAGGGAGGGAGCCCCGCTCTGTGCTCTGGCAGCTCCCCGGCGAGCCTTCTGCACATGACAGATGCTTATGGCTTTAGACAATGAAACGGATCATCGCCTTCTATCTTAAGCTGGGGTCATTAGCCCTCTGCTCTGCAGAGGCACATTTGAGGCTTAATTTTTTGTTGTTTGCATATAAGATCATTTCAATGAAAGAGAACTAGAAACATTCCCCTCTGTTTCTTTAGCAAACACAGCTTTATTGCCTACCACCCCAAAAAACATAAAAGAAGAAAAAAAGTGAACATTACAATTTTAAAAACAAAACATCTCTTAGGTAGAGATGAGTGAGATGTGGGTACAGGATATTTGTATAGATAGAGGTTTTTGGTTTTTTTTTTTTTCAGGAAAAACACATTTGTCATCCTCTGTAAGAGGCCGAAGAGCGGAACTAATTGAAACACTCAGACACAGCAGGAGCCCCTTCTTCACTCCTTGGTGCTACTCAGATCCTCTGCCAGCCTGACTTGGTGCCAGGGGACTTTTATACATAGTGGCAGGGAAGGGGTTTGGGAGTGGCCAGTCCACAGTTGCTGGCTCATTGGAATTACTTAAGGTAGCTGCAAAAATAAGGGTTCCCAAGCTCAGAGGCAAGGCAAGCTATCTCGAAGGTCAGGAACCAGAGAACCAGATTGTTAAACGTTTGCCCCAGGCAAAAGCGGGAAGATGGGTGTCTGATGCAATGGTCCATGGGAAGGATTCGTGAAGTCGATTTGGGTTCTGAGAGGTCCAAGGAGCTAAAGGTATTAAGACAGCCAGATTCATAAATCAGCAATACCTTGAGACAGAAAAAAGTGAGTGGAAAGTGAAAAGACACTTCATTATGAAGAGACAAACAAATAATCCCAGGAAAAGAAGCAGAGGGTGAGGACAGTTGGGTCATGAGAATAGAAGGGTCTCAGAGGAAGGTGCCCAACACCAGACAGATGCCAAAACAAAAACAAAGAAATAAGCAAAGAGCCAAAAAAGTGAAGTCATGATGTTAGTATACAAAATGAAATTAAAGACTGAAAGCACTTTATAGGTACATCATAAAATGAGTAGGACATATTTTAGAGGAAAGATATACTGTAGTCATAAGCATATATGTACTGAACAACACAGCAACTAAATACATAGGGAAACATTTATGAGTGATGGAAGAAGAGCTGTCAAAGAGTAGCACTTAAATTGAAGAGTCTATGCATTCTTTTCAGAATTGGACACATCTAGGAGCAAAGACTTAGAGCTAACCTGTTTGTTATGGCAGCCACTGGCCACACACGGCTCTGCAGTAAGTGAGTCCAAGTGAATTGAGATGTGCTATAAAAATATAAAAGTCAGGGTGCCAGAGGGTTAGCTCAGTGGTTCCGGCGCCTGCCTCACAAGCGCAAGGTCCTGAGTTCGATCCCCGGTGACCACATATAATGCTGGGCGTAGAGACACGCCCACTAACAATCAACGCCGCATTCCACAATGCCGGACGTGGTGGCTCACGCCTGTCATCCCAGCCCTCGGGAGGCAGAGACAGGAGGATTGCTGAGTTCGCGGCAGCTTGCCTGGGCACTATAGTGAGCTCAGGGCCAGCCTGAACTACAAAGCGAGACCCTGTCTCAAAAAGCAAAAATAAATAAATAAATAAATAAAAATAAAAAAATAAAAGTCAGATTCTAAAGATTAATAGCCAAAAATAGAACACAAGCTATGGCCTTATTTTTATATTGTTTGCTGAAATAATATTTTGGATGCAGTAGATTAAATAAAATGTTATCAAATTAATTCCACGTGGGTTTGGTTTCTTTGTCGGTATCGTTTTCTTGCTGCTGTTGTTGTTTTATTTTTGGTCCTGGGGATGGTGCCTGGGACCTCAGGAGTGCTGAACATGCACACTACCCCTGAGCTACCCCCAACTCCTACTTTAAAAATATGACCGATAGAAAATGTCAAATTATACTCGTGGTGTACATGTTTCTACTGGATGTTACTGATTTAGAGTAAGGGGGTGACATCAGTAGCAAATTGCTGTGTGGGGCCCCAGTATATTCCGGCTCCTTCCCTCGAGTTACGGGACTTTCTCTTACTCTGTGTGCACCCCCGAACCTTTGCTCCTTCCTGGAAATTGGCAAGGGGAAATCTTGATGTACTACATGGAGGAGAGGTTGTGGCACCCAGCCTGTTTTGTGATTTGCTTGTTGGGCCCTAGATTTGATATTTATAAAATAAAAATAAATCTACCAGTGAGATTATTGTATAAAATAAGATAATGTACTTTCATGTTTTCTGGAAACTTAACAGTAGAAAACAAAGAGGAAGACCGAGGCTCCTGGGTTTTGTTTCCTAGGGCTGGGAGAGCTCTGGAGCCAGAAGGCTGCTGTCCAGGGTCCTCTGACGACTCGCACCGCCTCCTCGAGCCTGTTGACATGGGCCAGTCGTGTGAGACCCACAGCGTGGTTGTGAGGTAAGCGGTGGTGGCCAACAGGAGGACCCTGGGGACGATGACAGTGCAGAATCACGTACTCCGAAGGCCCCATGTGCAGCAAAGGCTCAGGGAGTGTTCCGGGCAGGGGCGTGCTGCATGACAGAAATAAAAGCGTGTGCGCAGAGCGAAGCAAACTACAGCAAAGCAACCAGCTGGGAGGCCGCCCCGGTTTGTTCTGGCAGTTGCCTCCGCCATCAGCACTGGAAGGTGACGGGAAAGAGCAACAGCAGTGAGGCAGACACATCCGCCAAGGAGAGGCCGCTTGGCCCCAGCTTCCAGCTTCCAGCGGAGACTCCGGCTCTCTGTACGACAGAGTTGCAGTGGGTCTCTGGATTCTGATCCAGCACAGAGGGCATCTCCAGGGAAACGAGGCCAGGCAGTTCAGGTCATTGGACTAAGTTCCATGTATAGATTTGCTCCCAGTGGCAATGGTGTCCCTGTAATGGCTGCCGTGTGATGGAGCATCCTACACCTCAGAGGCTTTCAAAGGCGACACAGCCTTTTCTGTGGTCCCGAGTCTGTGGTGGAGCCGAACGGCTTGTCTCTTTCCACAGAGTCCCACTGGCAGCAGAACCACAGCCACAAGACCCACAAAGGGCTTGGACCCCAGTCCGGGGCTTAGTGGCGCTTGGCTAGGATGTCCTTTGTCACCTTTTGTCTTGCTGGTGGACAGGAAGAAAAGCAGAAACCAGCTTCCATCCAAGTGCGGTGACCAGGGCCATACTGGCTCCCTGGGAGTCCAACGCCTGTCAGCTGTTGTGGCCCCATCTTCAGTTCCTGGGTAGCAGGGGCTGCACAGCCTGAGGGAAAAGGGAGGCACACGCCTGCCCCGGGCTGCCATGCACAGGAGTGCACAGTTGAATCAGTACAAGTTTGGCACCCTCTGGTTTAGTGGGAAACGCTGCCGGCAGTTAAAGCTTCTGGGGCAGAATGGGCTGGAGTTTGACTTCTCTCGCCTCCGCCTGCTCTGTCAACCTGGCTCAGTAGCCTCTGTCCTTGGAATCTCTGTTCTTTCATCAGCAAAACAGGAACAATCCTGACTGTGCTGAAAGACCATTAGGATTAAAGGATTACACAAGGGATACAGGAGGCTAAGGATCCTTGTTCTTCCCTAGTCTTAGATCTACCACCGCTGCTCTCAGAGAGCAACTGTCTCCCCAGAATAGACAATGAGTGGTCCGGGAGCGTAGCTCAGTAGCACAGCGCCTGCCTGGCAAGCACAGTCCTGAGTTTGACCCTCGGTACTGCAAAACAAAACAACACAAAACACCCAAAATCAGACAGTGAATGACCCTGTCAAACACTTCCCCAGGTCCTTGGAGGTCTACACCCAAAGTGTCCTTAGGAAATGGTTTATTTACCTGGGATTATGGGCTTCCCGCAGCTCTTCTGGGCTGAACACAGCGGGCGGCAGAATTTGGAAGAGAAAACTGATAACTCTGTGTTTGGTGATTTTAGATGAAATCGAGAGTTTTCTGCAGTTGTGTGTCACCAACAGAAACACCAGATAAATTCCCACCCTACCCGGTTATTGTGCATGTCACAAAATCATTTCTGCCTAGCGCAGAAATTATGGTGCTCATTAGGCCCACTGCTCAATCTTATTATTTAATGCCTTAATAAAGAAGCACATATATTACTAACTTATAAATTTGCATTTTTAATCTTTTGATACTATTTTCACATAATTAGTACGCTTTCTCATCTTGCATGTTTTTATTGTGTGCGTTGAAAACCAACATTCCCAGAGGGATATCTAAGCTTCATCAGCTTCCAAAGGGTCCTTGGCTTGTGAAACACTTACAGGTAAGAATGTATGCATGTTTGTTATGGTTTCTCTCTTACAAGAGAGAAATTCAAGCACAGAGAAGTCAAGAAAATTGCCCAGGGTCACACAGCTAGAGAGGGAAGAGCAAATATTTGAACCTGAGGGTATCCAGACAAGAGCCTGTCTGTCCCCTTGGCCAGCACTGGGGTCTTCCTTGGTCTGTTCTCGATGGGGGACCCTTCTTCTGTCCAGTCCTTTCCTCCAGGAACATGATTGCTTCTTTAACTCTAGGCCTCTCCGAGTCCCTGGAGGGCTGAGACCGGTTTTATTTATCTCTGATTCCCTCTGAGCCTAGAGAAGGTTCCAAATAAAAGTGTTTGAATGAGTGTGTCTGTAATCCACAAATGCCTCATCCATCCTGGCTGCAAAGACCCTTTCTTTTCATATGAAATTTTACTGCTTTAAAGAGAAAAAAGGCCTCAAGCCAAAGAATTTGTCTACATTTTATAATGGCATTAGTTTGGGGTCTTGCATTTTTATAGTGCTTTTGATGTTCCCAAGAATTTTATATCCCCTTGACTCAACCCTTAAGTGTGAACTTGCCGGGCTGGGGATGGGGCGCTCCATCTCTGTATCTTAGAGAAGCAAACAGACCCTTGGAGCCGCTGACTCCAGCACAGGTCCAGGGCAAGGCGGCAGGGTCCCGGCTGGCTGTGTCGCTCAGGGACCCCCGCCCTCAGGGGGAGCAGTGACGGCTGCCTTGTCGAGTGGCACCTAGGAGTAGATGAGACACTGCCCACTGCTTCGGGAGCTTCTGGTCCGCTGTATGAGGCACCCCACAGTTGCTACCCAGTGCCAGGAAGTGGCCCGGGCGGTGTGCCCTGCAGGCAGCTGTGCTTAAGGTGATGTGCTGCAGGGACTTGGTGTGGTTCCAGCCCGGCCAGGAGGGGCGAGACCCTGTTCTTCACCGAACTCTGGTTCCCTGATGTGCGAAATGAGGAAACAGGCAGGAGCCCTGCATCAGGGCTCAGAATCAGGGCTCAGAATTCCTGCTTCACGTGCAGGTAAAAGCAGGGTCACCTGAAGGACACAGGTGGGCGTGTGCTTGGAGCCGGCCTGGGACCGGCAGCCCCACCTCTCCGGAGCTCCCGGGTTGAGCAGTAGGTGGCTGAATGGCCGTTTTCGACAAAAGCTAGCACCAGACAGCAGGGCAGGAGCAGACCTGTGGGTCTGCCTCCTTTGGCTCCAGGAGTTAAAACTCAGCAGCGTAGCCAGGCAGGATGGTACAGGCCTGTGATCCCAGCACTTGGAGGTCAAGGCTGCGGGATGACCACAAGATCGAGGCCAGCCTGAGCTACATAGAGAGTCAGAGGCCAGACGGGCTACATGGGAAGAGCCTGTCTGGAGGAACCAACACTAAAGAAGCCGTGTGTTGCTGGGCAGGGCTGTGGGCCGCGCTGTTCGCGTGGATGCAGCCTCGCAGTCCCCTGGCTGGACCCGTGGTTCGGCGCCCCCCGCAGCCGGCCCTGGGGGTCAGGACCTGCGGGCCCACCTCGCTGCGTCCTCCCCTCTCCTGCCCCATCCGGCCTGCCCCCTTCTTCCTTTTCACCCCCAAGTCCCCCTGATAGTGAAGTGTACGGAGTCCAGCAGCAGCGCTGGTGTCAAGAGCGGGCGGGGCAGGGTGTCTCTCTGCCAGGGGCTCACTGGGGCCCCCAGACCTCCGGGAAGCCCCTGCCGTGAATGGGGCCCCGGGCCCCCAAAAGTGACTTCCGGTACACCACAAAGACACAAGGCCTGCAGGAGGGGAGACAGGGACAGCAACAGTCAGCCCGGCCCGTCACGGCGCCCGAGGAACCCACTGAGCGGGTCTTTTTCCCGAGATGATGCTCTTCATGTGAAATTGTCTTCCATTATTGCCTGAAAAAAGGTTTTAAAGATGCTAACATGGGAGTTAATGAATATAGAGTAATAATGTTCCTTGTATCAAATTAAAATTCTAAGACTGCCACACAAAACAAGCATATTACGAGTCCGGGGCATTATGTATTATTATCATCAGTATTATCGTTATTATTATCATTATTATTATTATTATTACTATTGAACTACTTAATTGCTCCAGTCCTTGGGAACAAAAGGAACGGTTCCATGCCCTGCATTTGAATTGACAAAACACTGCCTTGGGAATGAGGATCTAGGTGCCCTAAGAGCGTATCCTCGGCTTAAGAAGACCCCCAGACAGCCACAGATGTCCCGAGGAGAAAGCAGAAGGCCAGAGGAAGGGTGGGCCTCAGTGTCCCTTGGAAGAGCAGAAAGGAGGCGCATGAGGAGTCTGGGCTCAGACGGTTTCATCCATATGCTGTGTGACTTCAAGTAAGTGACTTCGCCTCTCTGAGCCTCCATTCCCTCACCCAGTGAGACAAACTGAAAGCACAGATGGGAAAGCAGCTGTGAACTCCAACAAGATACTAATGATTTCTGAAAGCCGAAGGCAGCCGAGCGGTCCCTTTGTTGATATCTGTCTGTTCTCGCCCTGCCCCTCTACGGAAGCCGGCAGCTCCCTGCAACGTTCAGTAACAGTCGACTGTGTTTACTGTGCACATATTCAAGGCTGGTGTCATCTCACTCAACCTTAACTTTATGCCACAAGCATTATGAAACCCATTTTACAGTTTAGGAAACTGAGGTGTAAGGTGACACATAGGTTGCCGCAGGATTGGGAAGTGGTAGAGTCTTAAATCAGATCTTCTTGTCTTCACATCTCTTCGATTTTGTACCCTATTTACCTTTAAAATATGCCTGGCATGCGTGCTGCTTCCAAGCTGTGTTTGAATACCCCCAGGGACAGGGGGCTCATTACCACCACGTCTCCTCGGACACAATGCGTGCCTTCCCCCGACACATAATGCATTCTTACGGTGATATTATTA
>PVIC010055715.1:0-11127 GCA_004025085.1 Thryonomys swinderianus
GGGCCGTGCGGAGGAGAGGACGGCGTGAATGGAAGCTCTGCCCAGTGCTGAGTCCAGTAGTTTCTCCCCCGCTTGAGTCTGCTCTGCTAGAAGCCTGCGGTTCAAGGATTTTTCTGAGCAGAGTCTTGTTTAAAGTGAGCGCAGTTATGGCTGTCTTGTCACGATTCCCCCTTGGATGGCACTGAGATCCTTGCTGCTGTCAGCCTGCAGGAGGGAGGCCCAGCCCCGGTGACCTGAGGCTGCCTGCGCCCCCTTCGGCAGCAGGCAGGCCCTCAGCCCCGTGGCCTTCTCTGCTGTCATTGCCTGATCAGAAAATTGTGTGGCAGTCATGGGAACCTTTTTAATGAATATATGTAGAGGTGTTTTCCTGGGCTCTGAATTTTCAGAACAGCAGAGAGTGCCACCATCTTGTCCATAGATGAGGCAGAGCAGCGTTTGCACATCGCAGGGTGGTGTCTTTCTCTCACATTCTTCTGGCCCATCGCCGGCGACAGAGCGAGAGACGAAGCCCTGTGTGGGGGCCGCTGGGGCGCAGAGGGTCGGCCGGAAAGGCTTCTGACTTGGTTCCTCCGTGGGTCTCCAGGGGAACAGGATCTACTCACCGGCCTGGCATCTTCCGGCCAGAGAGAGCAAGCTCTGCGGCTTCACAGTTCATGGCTTCACCACGTCCGCTGCTCTGTGCTCGGCGCTACCCAGGTGGCGGGAGCTCGTAGCCCGCTGTCCTCCCAGGCATGGCTCCCGCGTCATCGCGTCTGGGAATCGGACTGCATGGCCTGCTGGTCCTCTAAGACCCGTGATGCAGCCGGGCCTGGGGCTGAGGGCAAAGGTCACCGGGGAGAGTCCTTAGATGTGGGAGAATCCTGCGGGTCAGGAAAGACTTTTTTCCCCTGGGAATGGAGCTCAGTGGTTCCAGCTCCTGCCTCACAAGCGCAAGGTCCGGAGTTTGATCCGCAGCAAACCCTCCCCCGCCCCCACCCCTGCAATAAAAGTTACACAAAAGAAAAGCCTTTTTGCCCCTGGGGCTGTCAGAGATGTGCTGTTAGAGTATCTGCGTGATCAAATACTCAGCTCTGAGCTGAGGAGAGGCTGTTTTTGCATAACATGTGGGTGGACGAGGGAAGGGACCGGCAGCCTGTGTCCCAGCAGGGAGCGGCTCCGGCCCGCCTGTGTCTGCGCCTCCGCGGGCGGCTCCGCTCAGCCTCCCCCGCGCACCGCCCCTCGCGGCTCTGGAAGAAGCTCCGCACGGCTCTCACACAGCGCTGGGGACTGAGGGTGCCGCGGAGTAGGGAGAGGCGGATGGACGCATGGACGGGACGGACAGCGATGAGCCAGGCTGCAAGAGCTCCCAGGAAACGGCCCGCGCGTGACAGCGCGGCTGGAGCAGGTGGCAGGGAGAGACGCGCAGGTGGCGCCCGGGAGCGCTGTCCTGGCCGAAGGTTGGCAGCTGCCAAGGGCCAGTCGGGAGTGCTGTGGGAAGGTTTGGAGATGGCGCGCGGGAGGTAGCAAAGCCAGCTGCAGGCCTGTGTGGGCGAGGGAGGCGCCTTGCCGGCTCTGTCGTCCCATGGTGGGCCGAGCCTGTCATGCTCTTGGCACCAGTTTTCACTTCGAGCATTCTGGAAAGTGACGAAGAAGCAAGTGGGTTTGTCTGGTGGGCGGGCTCTTCTGTTAGGTGGAGATCGGCGCTTCTGGTGAACGGCTGAGCTCTGCTTTGCCGCATGTCCATTTCACACTTGTGCACGTATCCTGATGTCTGTCACTGAAAAACGCACCTTTTCTCAGTCTCTCTGAGGCAGGCACAGGCCGTGGAGATCTGTCCTTGGAACAGAGGGACCTGTCAGCCGAGGAGCGGTGGGGTCACCAGGGGCAGCGGTTGGAGGGAAGATGGGAGATGTGACAGGGACTGCGGGCCCGGCCTTGAAGGGGTTGACCTTGACTGAGCAGGGTAGGAGGCGCGCTGAGCCTTTTCATAGGATTTTTATTTCATTTATTTTATTTATTTATTTATTTATTTGGAGACAGGGTCTCGCTTTGTAGTTCAGGCTGGCCCTGAGCTCACTATGGTGCCCAGGCAAGCCTCAAATTCAAGAATCCTCCTGCCTCTGCCTCCTGAGTGCTGGGATGACAGGTGTGAGCCACCACACCCGGCACTGTGGTATGTGGTATTGATGGCTGGTGGGCGTGAGTCTCCATGCCCAGCATTGTATGTGGTTACAGGGATCGAACTCAGGACCTTGTGCTTGCGAGGCAGGCGCCGGAATCACTGAGCTAAATCTCTGGCCTGATTTCATTTACTTTTGATTGGGCTAGTTATAAAAATATTTACTTTTATTCCATCTTGCTATGAACTTGTTCTTATCATGTGATGTTTTTTTCCAGAAATTCTCATCTCTCCATCTCTTATTTGTGTCCCTTTCTCAGCTTGTGGCAGTGGATTTGCTTTCCTTGTGTTATTTCCTCCGGCCTCTTAGTAACACAGAAAGAGAGAGGAGGTTGTGTATCGCCCACCTGTCACCATGAGCCCAGAGACAGCTCATGCTGGTCCAGCTGGAAGCTGTTTGTCTGTCCTGCTGTGGGCCGTCGCTGCTAACCTTCAGCACTGCCCACCCTGTTTTGCATTTTCTGCAGAGCTCCTCAGGGCTTCGTGTGTCCTGGTCAAGCTACCAGCCTGCACTTATTACTCCCGCCCTTTCCTCAGTGGGCAGTCCCCAGCGCCGGCGGCTGGCAGCCAGGACACTGAGGCTTCCTTCTCTCCTCTTAGACCTCTTAAGGTCGGTGTAAGAACCCATGTTTCTCAAGGCAGGAAACTGGTGGTCACTGGTGCTCAGCCCCTGGCCAGAGGTCACCAGCTGGGCTTTCCTGACCCCAGAGGCTTTGCTCCTGGCCTGCTTCCATGCTGTCTGGAAAGTGTGCCAGCTTTTAGAACCTCCTCTGTTCTATTTTCTACAAATTAAATTCTGATGTGCTGTTGCACAGTAGGGTGACTTAGATAATAATAAATACTACTGTCCATCCGCTCTGTGCTGCTGTAACAAGTATCCAAGATACATCCACGTGAAAAGAGAAGGAAAGGTTATTCGGACCTCACTTTGGGAGACTTCAGAATGGCTGGTGGGCTTTGTTGTTTTGGCTCTGTGGCAGTACGTCCTGGAGAAAGCCTCTTCATCCCATGCTGGGCAGGAAAAGATTGGGGTTCCACATTTCCCTTTGAGGACACCCCCGAAGTTTCTGTCCTCAATAGGATGTTAGGCCGGGGCCATTCTAGATCCAAGTGCAGCAGTACTATGTGTTTCAGAAAAGCCAGAACAGATTTAGAATGTTCCCACCATGAGAAATGGAACTTGAGGAGACACAGGTGTCAACCTGCCCTGCGTGTTAGGCAGTGTAAGCTTCTGTATAAACATCACATGGGGCCACATACATATGTGTACTTCTGATATGTCAATTTTGAAACTTAATACTGGAAAGGAGTGACTATCTCCTCCTTCCCTCCCCTCGTTCTGATCTGCCCCCGTGACAGACCTTCTCTGAGCCGCTCTGATCACCTGTTTCCCTCTGTGTCTGGGAAAAGGTGAGTTTTTCTCTTCTGCAGCTGCTGTGGAATTTTCACACTGTCTCTTCTCTATGTATTTCTCTTAGCATCTGACGTTTCCTCTGAGCAAATCCCTTGCCAGCCATTGTGGGCCAGGAGCGCTCTCACTGAGGAGCTCAGTGTGGTGCTGTCCAGCTGTGTGGGAGTCTGGCAGGATCTCCAGGGGAGGCCTTTGCGTGCAGGGGGCAGAGCGAGGCCGTCTTCCTGCACATGGCACAGCCCCGGTGCACGGAGCAGCTCCCTGTCCCGCTGCCCCCTGAGGGCCACAGAACTGATCATGCCCAACAGTATGACTTTTGGAGATGAGTGTATTGATCTTCGAGATATTGAACTCGGAGCCGAAAGGATTGTAAGGCTGTGTGTAATAAATACGGGAGATAGGAATTCGATGGGAAGTTCAGTCATCAGCACGAGCTGCCCGAGGGGTGGGGAGGGCAGGGCATGGGGCCGAGGCTGGGTCCCGCCGTGCTCCCTCCGTGCCTGCAGTGGGGACCTCTGCACCAATCCGTGCCTGCCCGCGCTGTCCTCATCTCCTTCTTGAAAGGAAAACAAAATCGCAGGGATGATGCCTTGCAGGGTGACTGCTCAGCACCTTTCCTTAGGACCTGAGCTCCAGAGGGGAGGCCACGCTTAGTGAGCTTCGAAGCCTGGAGAAGCTGAGCCTTGAGGCCTAGGCTGGTGTTTCAGCCCAGGGACAGTTTTTGCAGAACTTCTGTGTGCAAGGGACCGTGCTTCTCAGAGGGGCCGTGCCCGTTGTCCTTGAGGTTTGTGCAGTTAATAATGAGCACCCCACTGGTCTCGACTGATTTGGTCTGCAGCCATCAGTGAGGTGACCTGGAGTCACTCACCTGAGTTTGCAGGTGGGGACATTGCTTTTGAGATGAAATGGCCTGTTCTGGCAGGATGGAGGCTTTGACTACAAAGTGCATGCTTTTCCATCTCAGCAGACTCTTTGGGGTCCCCAAGAGCGCCTTACAGAGCAGGAGGCGGCACATGTGTCGGGGTAACGCATCTGAGAGGTGGACAGGAGATCCTCACCCAGGCACAGCCGTGAGGGTTTCCATGGTGGTTGGTGCCGCACAGCCTGCTGTCTGGAGCAGTCCTAGGGCATCTATAAAATGAGCTTATTTCTGCTTTTTTATATCGTGGGGATTGAGTCCAAGACCTGCACACCGAGCTGTACCTCCAGCCCTTTTTATTTTGAGACAGGGCCTCAGTAAGTTACAGAGTTGTCTGGCCTGGACTCTAACTCGTGGTTCTTGTCCCTCAGTCTTCCAGAGCTCTGGGCCGAAGGCATGTGCCACCACGCCTGCCTAATTCTTGTCTCAAGACAGGGACTATGACATGTTGACTGGAGGTCAGCACGGGGGTAGTTGCTCATGGATTCCATATTATGTGGGTAAATCATCTCAATATCAAGAAACAAAATAAATGACCACTGGCTGTTTGAGGTATGGGGTATGACATGAGTCATAAAATAGATATGTCTTTAGTTTGAAAAGCAAATTAACCTACAGATGATCGTTCTTTTTGCTTTGTCATTCTAGTCTGTCAGTAAGGGGAATCCCTTTGAAGTGACCACAGTTAGCTTTCACATTACTTATGATCTTCTGTTTAAAATAAATTTGACATTCTTAGGTAATCATATCATCATGTTGCTTCATCTACGGATCCTTCATGACCTTGGAGTTCCATACCAAAAACAGTAAGTGTCCTGGTCTGCGATGTTCCTGCTTCATCTGCTGGGATACAGCCAGGTGCCACCATGCCTAGCTTCAGTGGGTCGTGTATGTGTGTGTGTGTGTGTGTATGTGTGTGTGTGTGTGTGTGTTGTTGGGGTTTGAGCCCAGGGCTTTTGCAGTGAGTCACATCTCCAACCTCATTTACTTTTTAGAATTTTTTTTTTTTTTGAGACAGGGTCTCGCTTTGTAGTTCAGGCTGGCTCTGAGCTCACTATGTAGCCCAAGCAAGCCTCGAACTCAGCAATCCTCCTGTCTCTGCCTCCCGAGTGCTGGGATGACAGGCGTGAGCCACCACACCGGGCACTGTGGTGTGTGGTATTGATGGCTGGTGGGTGTGAGTCGCCACGCCCAGCATTCTATGTGGTCACCAGGATCGAACTCAGGACCTTGTGCTTGCAAGGCAGGCGCTGGAACCACTGAGCTAAATCTCTGGCCCCTATTTTTTAGAATTTTAAGAGTTTCACTAAAATGCTGAGACAGGGCTTGGACTTTTTGATCTTCTTGCCTCAGCCTTCCAGGGTGCTGGGGTTGCAGGTGTGCACTACCATGTTTGGCTTCCGTAGAGTTTTAATGTCTCTAAAGAAGACAGAAAGCATCGAAAAGGTAACTAATGTAAGAGTGGTGACATGTTAGAATAGTCACTAACCTGAACATGTGAGAGATCAAAGCTCATTGTATTTCCCAAAACAAAGTAGATCCTCATCTTGGGCAATAAAGCAATCCAAACGCAGCTACCAGATATATAGAAAACTTAAATTTTAATCCAGATAATCTGTAAGATTGAAAATAAAGAGGTTGAGTCGGGTGTGGTGGCTCACGCCTGTAATCCCAGCACCTGGGAGGCAGAGACAGGAAGATTGCTGAGTTTCAGGCTTGCCTGGGCTACACAGTGAGCTCAGGGCCAGCCTGAACTACAAAGCGAGACCCTGTCTCAAAAAAAAAAAAAAAAAAAAAAAAAAAAAAAAAAAAGAAAATAAAGAAGTTGACAAAGTCATGTCTATAAAAACATCATAAAAATGAATCAAATTTATCAGTATTCTTGTTTGACAAATGGAAACTAAAGGCAAAGTGCATGAAAAGAGACATACTGAATATTTTGTATTGGTTAATGGAAATTTTGTTTAGAAGACAAACTGATCATGAACAATTACATGGCAAAAGAGGTGGCTTCAAATCACAGTGTATAAAATGGAGATAAACTATGAAAGAGAAATTCATAAAACAAAAACACAACATTGGGCAAGATAAGTGTGGTTAGATAGGATGAAATAAAATGGTGGATAAGACACAGAGACTTGCACCTGACAAACAAAAGATACCTTCAAACACAGCTGAAATAGTTACAAAAATAATATTCACCCCCAAATAAACTAAGCCTGAAAAAAAAACTTTATCATTGCAGAAGTTTTGTCCACAAGAACACCCTAGCTAACATGAACCTGGCTGTTGAAAAGGTAAATAATAGATCTTCATCAAATGCTGTGATAGCTGAAGATAGCACTTCGGGGAGGTAGGGCCTTTGGCGGGATTAGGTCACCGGCCCAAGTGAATGAGGTCCGTCCCTCAGAAGAGGAGACACAGGTCTCGCAGTCTCCTCCCGCGCTCCCGGCCTTGTCGGGAGACCATGAGGTTGCATACATTTGCAAACCCTCCCAAAATGGGCCCGCAAATGCCTTGAACTTTGACCCTCAGCCTGTGAAATTGTGTGAGATAAATGTTTGTTGCTTGAGTCAACTTGCGTGTGATCTTAGTGATCAACTCGCCCTGTATCAGAGACGCCTGGAAGTTGGGAAGCTGGGTGTACCCGTGAGGTGTTTCCGGAGACTCCTGGCCTGCAGACCAGCTCGCTGCAAGGAGGGCTCAGGCGAGTGCCGGGCACCAGGCCGCAGGCTGGGCCTGGTCGGAGTGAGGAGAGGAAGGACAGAAGCTCTTACACCAGTTCTGTGCTTCTGGAGCAGTTGCATTTTTACTGCTGCCACCCCGTGGGGACGCTGGGAGCCAGATTTTAGCCTCTGAATGTGGATTCAAACTAGCAAATGTCCAGGGGGCTCCTAGGCCACCAGCCCTGGGGCGAGCCACGAGCATTCGTCCTTTTCTGGTTTCTTGGTTTGTTGCACCGAAGGACTGATTCCTCCGTGCTCTCCGGGCTGTGAACACCCAGCACGGGACGGCCCCGCCTGACTGTAGACAGTCTGGCAGATCTGCTCCTAGTCCTGGAGCCTCTTGGCCCTGCTCCTCTGGAGAACCCCAAAGCGAACCCCGCCCTCGTGCTCCACTGTGTGGGGGAGGCTCCAGCAAGAGCCCCGTGAAAGCAAGTTACAAACAGAAGCTTTAAATGTTATGACGAAGAGGCAACGCTGTCATTACTTCTAATTCATTACTCGGCGGGCAGACTCCGAACAGATAGGAGGTTTAATCAAAGATGAAACAGTGGCCGAGTCAGATGCCAGTGAAGCGAAAGGGAAAGAGAGGACCTCATTTAAACTCATGATTATAAACATAAAATACTATAGAATAAATCTGGGGTCGCGGCACCAGTCATTACGAGGAAACCGTAAAATCTCTGCAGGGCCCCTGAGGGGTGAAATAGCCCAGTCTGGGCTCCTGAATTGCTCCTGTGAAGGGTCCCCCTGGCTACTCTCACCAAGCCCATCTGCACTTCTGCACCAGGTGGAGGGGTTCAGGGACACCCTGGGACTGGCTTTGATAACTCTTAGACAGCTGCAGGCCTCTGAAGCAGCCCTTTGAAAAGCCTTGCCACCCTGTGAGTGCTTTGGAGCCTGTGCTCATCCGGACTCTCCTGTCTGACTTTCTGACATCTCTGGGTTGCTGCTGAGCAGTTGTTAGCAATGGCGGCTCCATCTCCGTCTCACATGGAGTCTGAAGTGGCAGGTGTGGAATATATAAAGCTCAGGAACTTGCAACCTGTAAGTGGTCTCCTTGGTTCAGACTTTGAAAGACTGCCCTGGGGGGTGAATACCAGCTTGGAGTCCTTTAATTAGGTGGAAGTTAGGGAGAATCTGGTGGCTGAAAATTGTAAATTTCAGCCCACGCACTAACCTCAATTCCATTCTTCTCTCCCTCCTGCTGTCCTGAGAAGACGGAATGATGAATAGTGTTCTCCCTATGGGGTTTATAGCAGAAGCAGACCTGGAACCTGATTTTACCATCTAAATGCTTCTTTCTGGCACTCACCGAGTTTATGACTCTCATTTTTCCGGTGGGTGCATCAGTACTGGACAACTTCAGGGCGTCACTACAGGATTCTGTGTGTAGTTTTTAGTTAGTGGAAGAGGTGTGTTGTAACTTTGTGGTCTGTTCATTGCTTACTGGTCACCTGTGGTATAGCCAACATCGTACATGTTTTCCCATGGCTTTGCTGACCTCTTCTATTGTGAACTAACTTCAGATTGAGGACAGGCAAAGAACTTCAGATTTCAGAAGTCGAGGAGAGTGGCCATAGCAAAGTTAAATCACTTGATTTCTGTTTCTCTTTCTTAAACAGCTAAATTTCATTCTATATAAATGTATTCTTTCAGGCTGTCCACTTACTGTGTTTTTTATAGTGATGATGTCTGCATTTCCTAATCCTCACTCATGTTTTCCACATGTCCATGGGCTTTTCTTCATCCTCATTTTAATGGTGACATTATTCCCATTAAGGACATGTGTGGTAATTCTCCATTACTGGATATTTGGTAAGTGTGTGTTTGAAAAACTTGATCTTGAAATCATAAGAAAATTTAAAATACATGGCAGAACATATTTTCCTATCCCCAGTTTTCCCAATGGAACATTTTAATTCTATCACAATATCAAAACCTAAACTGGTATAATGAACAGCATTTATTGAAATTTCACTAGTTTTACACACATTCCTGTGTGTATATAAGTCTGTGTAACATTATTGTGTTCGTAGACTTAGGTAAACATAGCTAGATAAGAACATGTCCATCCTCCAAAGATCCCTCTTACCATTCTTTTATAATCACTCTCCTATATTCTTAACCCTAGAAAATACTAAGCAGTTCTCCTCTCCATAATTATGGCATTTCAAGAATATTGACACGGTTTGTCACCTTTTAAGATCACTGGGTAGTGGTCCATGGACCACAATTTGTGTGGCCACCCATTCGATAAGGAGTGGGGCTTTTTACTGTCACAAATAAGACTTACAAGCATAAGTGGTCATTTCCGTGGATATGAGGCATAAAAATGCATCGCAAGCTGAGGTTTAGTTTTATAAGAAACCGACATACCCTTTTCCAAGGTTGCTGCTCCATTTTCATCCTGCTAGAAAGGTGTGATGATGCCAAATTCTCATCAGGATTTGTGTTCACTGTTTTTACTTTAGCTATTATGATGGATGCGCAATGATTATTTCATTGTGTGTTTAATTTGCATCTCTAATGACTCATGATGTTGAATATCTTTCGATGTGTTTATTTTTCATCTGTATATATCTACTTCCTTGAAATACTGTCCATTTCTCCTGCTGTATTCTAATTAGATTATTGAAGATTTTGCTTGTTTTGCTATTGAGATTTGAGAATTCTTTCTATGCTTTCAGATACGAATCTTCTGTTGAACATTTTGTCCTTCGGTAGCTTGTTTTTTCATTCTCTGAACAAATCTTTCACAGAGTAAATATGTATTGGTTTTGTTTAACTTTCACTAAGTTTATCACATAAAATCTTACTTTGATGATTTCTTTGGATGCTAGGCCTTAAATAGCCCAGACCTAAATCCCAAAGATTTTCATCTGTTTTTATGTAAACATAACTTTGATGTTTAAGTCGGTGACTTGGTATTTTCAGTTCCTTTATAATATCTGAGAGTTAGATCAAGGTTTATCTTCTTACCTATGGATTTCTAGCTATGCCGACTCCATAGTGAAACATTTTCTTACCTGAAATGCTTCACACCTTTGCACGTACCAGCTGGGCCTACTTGTGCATAGCTACTCTTGGGTTTGCTTCTCTGTTGTTTTAGTCGGTCTCTGTATCTCTCCCTCTTCTAATACTACATGGTCTGGTTTTCAAGGTCCAACATTGAGTAGAGTGTTTCCTTCCACTTCATTGTTTTTAAAAAAGTTTTAGCTACTTTAGTTGTTTTGCTTGTCTGTATAGAGCTCAGGGTATGTTTACAAAATCCTAACTTTGGGCCGGAGATTTACCTCACCTGCCTAGCAAGCCCAAGGTCCCTGGTTTGATCCCTGGTAACCACATACAACAATACCAGGCATGGTGACTCATGCCCACCAGCAATCAGTACCACATACCACAGTGCCAGGCATGGTGGCTCACGCCTGTCATCCCAAAGCACTTAGGAGGCAGAGACAGGAGGATTGCTGAGTTCAAAGCTTGCC
Source organism: Thryonomys swinderianus (assembly GCA_004025085.1). Taxonomy (NCBI): domain Eukaryota; kingdom Metazoa; phylum Chordata; class Mammalia; order Rodentia; family Thryonomyidae; genus Thryonomys; species Thryonomys swinderianus. Next base: position 10,700 of record PVIC010055715.1, read on the forward strand.
TGGGCTACATAGTGAGCTCAGGGCCAGCCTGAACTGCAAAGCGAGACCCTGTCTCAGAAAAACAAAAAACAAAAATCCTAATTGTGATTTTGATAGGAAGGTTTATAAAACCTACAGATGATTTGAGGGAGTTGACATATTTACTGTTATTTTCTAGCCCATCATCAAATTATGTCTCTCTCTATTTTAATCTCCTATGATCTCTTTAATCATTTTGTAGTTTACAGCATATAAATTCTATGCATAGATTTTTTTTTTTGGTACCAGAAATTGAACCTTTAACCTTGTGTTTGTGAGGCAGGTGCCAGAACCACTAAGCTAAATCCCTGGCCCTATGTATTTGCTAATTTTTTGTTAAAGGTTCTATGTGTAATTTTGAAGGAATGTAGACTCTTGTCTCCCCACCATTTTTTCCTTTTTTTTTTTTT
>PVIC010055716.1:0-11145 GCA_004025085.1 Thryonomys swinderianus
CACAGAAGCTTAATATGACATGGTTTCTCTTATATGAGAGACCCAAATTATAAATAAAGAACAAACTAAAAGATAATGGGAAGTAGGAAGATAGGGCTTTCTCAGATGGGAAGAGGATCGAGGCATGGAGGGAAGAGAAGGCAAGGGCTGGAAAGAGGATGAGAAAAGAAATTAAGGTGTATTATGTCCACATCCCAACTCCACACAAGGAATGTAACATTATAGACTGCAAATTTAAATTAAGAAATGAACGAATACATAAGACTAGGAATGAGTATGTATATTCAACAGTGAAGAAACTAACAGTACAATTAAAAATGGACAAAGAATTTTAACAGACTTTTCACCAAGGACCTGCAGAAGACAAATAAGCACATGAAGAGATGTTCAGTATCATTACAGTTAGTGAAAAGTGGGTAAACTAGCAAGACACCACATCTGCTAGAAACTCAAGAAACAGCAACAACAAACAGCACCAAGTGCCGACAAGAATGCAAAGCAACTGAAATCCTTCTGCATTATTTCATAAGAATGCAAACTGCTACAATCATTCTAGAAATTAGTTTCACAATTACTTGTAAAAAAAAATCATAGGACTTTTAGGTGTTTATCCTAGAGAAATGATAACATGTTTTCAAATGCACAAAAGCCAAAGGTGAATGTTATAATGTCCCGTCAGTATAACTCCAAAAGGAACATACCTCCGGTGCCCTTTAATGGGTAAATACCAGGTGGATGCATGAACAAATTATAGCACTTCACTACCATGGAACTTTACTGAGCGATGAAAAAGAATGGGCTGTTGATACACACAACAGCTTAGGTAAATCTTAAAGGCTGAATCAGAGAAGCTGGTCTTAAGCATTCACATTTATACTGAGCAAAAGAAGTCAAAAGAATATATACTACGAGCTGCCACACGTGTGGCTGCTGTACTGGGGATCGAACTAGGCCCTCACATATGTTAAGCAAATGCTCTAACCACTGAGCTACCGATCTCCAGCCCTGTATGACGTTCTTGAAAAGTTAAACTATATGACAGAGCAGAATAGAGGTTGCTAAGGACTGCTGTGGGGAGAGCATATAACAATAAACAGGCAGTATGAGGGAATCCTTTGGATGGATGGGGCTTCTCTAAATAGTATTTCCCATTGGCTGCACTAATTATACATATGTAAAAACTCATAGACTATCCTAGAACTGTCACACAACTGGGGCTAGGAGGTCAGTTTGGCAAGTATACTCCTTTTGAGAATGTAAATGTTTCAGTTTCCCCAAAATAATAGCCACGGTCAGCTCATTTTCTTTCTCCTATGCTTCTCCCTACCTCACTAATCCAGACCAAGGGAAGGGACTGGATTACTACGCCTTTGTTCAGTGATTTCCAAGTTAACAGAGCCCCAGACCTCTGTAGACACTCCGGTCATTAGGCATTCAATAGGACCTGGACACCTCATGATACTGCTCTTCAGAATCACAAACAAAGAATGGTGCAAGATGCCCAGAATTTTAACAATTCTTCTCCAAGACAAGTAAATAAATAGAAAAGCAGTTTCCTCTTCAGCTAGCTTCTCTTGAGAAGTGTTAGAGGACCCAAACCCTAACTTCAGGAGGATAGGGGAAAGCTCAAAGGCTGGACATATTTCAATATCAATAATTGTTTGTCCCATCAAATAAGCGTAATGCAAATTGCTCAAGTCCAAGGTCAGGTAGTTGGTTTCCTGCACTGGAAGTGATTTTGCTGCCCATGAATATGTTAGATCATTCTCCTGCATGTTTCAGCTCACAAATGCATTGCATTTATTCCCTGAAAGGCTCATTTGGACACCCGTGTATATCAGTGCATTTAGGGCATGATATTACCCTTGAAGGCCCAGTTCAGGGGACACTCGCTCTAGAAGCTCCATTGTCCAGCATGTGACCAAAGTGTTATGATTCCCACTCTCCATCCAAATGTACTCAGAAATGTTTTTCAGACCCTCCTTTCATGTCTAGTTCTTAAAAGAATCAACTTTTACACTTCGGATTCTCCCTCCCATGACCTGTGATTTCTCTTTGCTGGTGGAGGTGTTTCTGTGGGATTCTGTGCCTTCTGAACTGTGGCTGAACCTACCCTGAGTAATTTTATCTTTGCTCCTGCTAGGCCTCTAGGGCTTTTACTAGTCAGGACAAGCTTTAGTATTCATTTCTCTGCCTGGGATTTCTACCCACCGTGTTGCTGTAGGCTGAGGCCACATCACAGCCTTGTACAGCACGGTTGAGTTTCCAGTCCCGGCATCGTGCTAATACTGGAAGCCAGGGAGCTTGAGAACAATCGGCCCACCTTGGAAGAGTCACGGAAAAGGCGTAGACAGAAATGCCTTAATATTAGGAGGAGCTGGTCATTGACACCAGTAGCTTAGAATACACACTTGCATGTGTGTGTGTGTGTGTGTGTGTGTGTGTGTGTGTGTGTGTGTGTGTGGAGAGAGAGAGAGAGAGAGAGAGAGATAGGGTCTTGCTAAATTGCCCAGGCTGGCCTTGAACACAAAATCCTCCTGCCTCAGCTTTCCCGCTGATGCGCCAATCATGCTAGCTGACATAGCTTAGTGTCGAGAAGACCGCCAACCTTCTGCTTGTTCCTGATTCAGCTTTGGAAGGAAGTGATAGCTGTCATCCACTGCGCGGCCATTAGCTGGAGAATCTGACGAGGCCGGGTGGGGGACACGGTGAACACCTTGACAGCAGTCAGTCCTTTGCTTCCTCCTTTGCTGACTAAGACTGGTTCCCACAGCTTTTTCCCCATCCCAGGTTCATCACGGTGGTTCGTCACGGGTCGTCGTGCCGTTTAACCTGCAGTCCTGGGGGGCGGAGGTGATGTATTAGTGCCTCATGCCTCTCCTTTAAGGCCCTTCTCGTGGTCACCTGACTGAAGCCCCAGACACCGTCTCGATTTCTTTCCTGTCACTGGGACAAAACACCCAGCACCCGTAACGTGGGGGAGGGGAGGTTTCTTTTGGCTCATCATTTTTCAAGGACTCAGTCCACGGTTGGTCCCGAGGCAAAAACGGCCTGGCCGAGGAAAGCGGCCCACCTCGAAGCGGACAGGAAGCAGAGAGGCCAGAGGAGCAGGGACGAGAGCGCAGCCCTCCGGCTCACGCGCCCGTGACCTTCCTGGCCCGGCGAGGCCCCACCTCCTAACACCACGGTCAGCTACGAACTTGTACTCCTCGGGAATCCACGAGGCGCACAGCACCCCAAGACCCAGTCACCTTCCACGAGAGCCCCACCTCTGGGCGTGGGAGACACGGCCACATAGCTTTCTTCAAAGGGAAAATAAACCAGGAAGTTTCTAGGGAGAACTCTCTCTGATCGAAAGAAGAAAGCTCTTGAGAAGAGCTTCTCTCCTTCCTGAGTGAGGCTCTGGCGACAGCCAGCTTCTTGCCGTCCTGAGAGTCTATCGGAGAAACTCAGATGTAGCACCCTAAAGTGTCTGAGCTGCTGGAGACCTAGTGCTGAGACCGCCGGCTCTTGTCCTGTGGATCCTCTAGAACGCTTTCGCTGTTTCACCGTGAGTAGTCGCACCCTCAGTTACTTGGGATGAGACGCTGATATAGAAGCAGCAGGAGGTAAAGGGCAGAAGTTGCTCTTTCTTTGGGCCTCTCCTCTCAGCCTGCTCCAGGGTGCCGGTGGGACAGGAAGAGCGCTGCCGTTTAACCCTTGCCTTCCTGCCCCACCGTGTGTCTGTGGATGTGCCGCGGGACCGCCTGTGTCCCTACACCAGTCTGCAGGCTGTCTCCTTACCACCTGCAGGACTGACCCTGGTTAAGATGAATAAACTCCAGCTGTTTTTCTTTGTTTGTTTTTGGTAGCGGGCATCAAACTTGGGACCTTGCACTTTTAAGGCAAGCGCTAGAACCACTAAGCTAAATCTCTAGCCCAAACTACAGCTTCTTTGGACGGATACCAGGGAAGTTCCAACATTAAAAGATGCACAGACCAGGAATCTTGCCAAACACATGAAGTAAAACACCTCGGGGGGGGGGGGGCTTCGAATCAGGAAGTTAGGACCCCTGTCTATCATTACATTTGTTTCTGTTTCAGAGTTCCAGGACAGGGAATTGGACTCATGGAGCATGGCCAGATGCTCATCCCTTCGGTGAGGCTAGAAACTGAGAGGGTTTCTGCACAAGTCTCAGTCACTGCCTTAACCAAGATGGGCCACAAGAGCCCGTGAAATGGGGTCTGCCTCCAGAAAAGCACCGAGGAGTCAGGTCTAGCAAAGAAAGACAACCTCCTGAAGCTGTCATGGTTGTGACTCTGAGCCTGCTTGACCCTCGTCAGCCAGCGCTAAAACCTGGAAGCGAAGGGCTGCACCTCTCCCTGTATCCCACCCCTGGTCCAACGGAAGACCACCCCTTGTCATCAGGCGGGTTCACACTGGGACAGATATCAAAGGGTTTTCAACAGGAGACCCATGGATTCTAATCTATAATCAAAAGCATGCTGGCTTCTCGGAAGGCTAAGGAATGGGCCATGAAGAGAAGGTTCAAAGGGATCAGCTGGAAGAGAGACACCAGCACCAGCTAATGAGTACAGTGCTTGGGAGGATGGAAAGAAAAACCTGGTTTCCATTTCTCATGGATGGTTAAGGGCCAGGGAGAAGCTGGGAATAGTCCTGGCTTGAGCTCCCAGTCAGACAGCGGTGCTGCCCGTGCACATGAGGTCAGCAGGGGACAGATGGTGCATGTTTACGTAGACACTAAGCCAAAGCAGATACTAAGTAAGAAGCCCAGAGTTCTGGGCACCAGTCCCACAGAAAGGATGTGATCACTAGGAAGCACAGTCAGAACCAAAGGACAAAGAGGCTGTCAACATTCAAAGCTATCTGTGCAGCAGACAGTCTTCTGGGACTAAGAAGGAGCAGAGGGAGTAGACGGGAAGCCGGATGGGGGATCCGGAAGCCAGGACGAGGATGATTTTTAATGATGCAGGTTCTGTTATGACTGCAGAACCCTGGGATCTGACCCTCCGTGCACACCCTCCCACCCAGCCCCCTCTGGAGAATGAACTCCTAACCTTGACCCTTCCTGCTAGAGTCTGAATCCCAACATCTCAGTGAGAAGCCAACCCGATGTCAGAGGGGCCACTGACCAAACAGTCCCTTGCCCAACCCCAGAGGCTGTGTCTCCCCTGTCCAATTTGATTGTTTTCTTCACAACTGAAAAAGGGAAGAGGAATTTGGGGCTGGGCCATGAAGCTGGTTTTGCAATTGCATTCCCTGTTTACAGGCCCCTTTCACTCACTGCACCCTTCAGGGATACCAGAAGCCGCAGACCACGTAGCACAGCAGGGCCTCCTGGGTATGCGCTCCAGGCTCTGGGCTGCAGGCAGTGAGAGGAGAAAGTCCAGGAGGTCCAGGCTCCAAGAAGACCGCTGAGCTCAGCAGCGAGCCTGCTGCAGACCGGGAACCGGAAATTGGGGCCAAGCCATAGCATTTCATCTTGGCTGACCCTCGCAGTGGCTCTGGTGGCTTAATTTTAAAATTTAAGATGAAAAGTGCTTTCCCAGAAGAGAGACCAACATATTTCCTTTCCACCGATGACTTCAGCAGCTGAACTCTACCTGAAGGCTGGGAGGACGGGGTGTGGGGCAGCTGTGTCCTTTGGAAGGAAAAGTAGCCCTTGCAACAAACAGCAGTCACCAGAGTCCTCAGTCTGCCATGGGAACAGAGGAGCAAGGCCCAGCCGGGCCACCCCGGCAGGTGAGTCCCTGCCTAGGTCCTCTGGGAGGCAACCAGGCTGCTCTGCTCAGTCTTGTCCGTCCTGTTCCTAGAAAACCCCAGGCGCACGCTAGAAGACCACCCCTTGTCATCAGGCGGGTTCACACTGGGACAGCTATCAAAGGGTTTTCAACAGGAGACCCATGGATTCTAATCTATAATCAAAAGCATGCTGGCTTCTCGGAAGCCACACTGGAAAAGCAGCACCTTCCGAAGTCAGAGCTTCAGCTCCCACCTGGATCTCCAGAGGCCCTGGCAAGGTGACTGACTCCCCAGGAGCGCCCAGAAGGGTCCAGGCTCAGCCCAGACATCGGGGCCTGAGGCGCGAGCCCCACCAATGCACTGATGCCCCCACACCCCAAGGCAAGCAGACGAGCCCTCGCCTGAGGAAACACACACCCTGGCTGCCGCAGGCACAGAGTGGGTGTGAACGGAGGCCCCCCGCAGGGCCAGAGCCCAAGCTGTCCCTGGGTGTCTTCCCACAGAAGCAACTGTATGGTGTTGTCTCTGAAGCAAGATGCATGATTTTAAAACACTATACCATGTATATTAAGGGCAGAAGAGGCTGCACACACCTGCGATTCCAGCACTCCCAGAAACCGGGCCAGCACGATGACAAGTTCAAGCCCACCCTAGCTAGGCAATTGTGAGACCTTGCCTCACAATTAAAAATAAAAGGGGGCTGGGGATGTAGCTCAATGGAAAGGTCCTGGGTTCAATCCCCAGTACCTCAAAATAAATGAATATGTTTGAGGCAAAATATATTCATGGAGAAAAAAGGTCATTATATAACGAGGAAAGACTCAGTTCCGCAAGGATACGTTGTGATCTTAACCAAATAGATACACACAATATTTAAAGGAGGATAAAGGCTCTAGAGGAATAAACTGATTGACGGATCTGTCATCATATGGGAGTATTTTAACACAGTGCTCTTAGGAGTTGATAAAACATCAGTAAGAAATAGAAAATGTGAATGGTAACATTTTGACAAGATAAACACATTATTCCACATCAACCAGACTTTGAACATTTTTAATGCGAACAATACTCAGTGAATGTAAAATAATACCAAGTTGTTTACAGCTACAGTAGGGTGTGTCCATGGCCACAACCACTTTGGGAAAGACTGGGTATTGGGTAGAAAGCTGAATGTCTATACACTCTGATGACCCGGAAGTGCTGCTCTTCACACATGGGAAGTCTCTATATGACCTGGAAGTGCTACTCCTCATGGACACACTTAAGGATACTTTCTTACATGGACAGCGGGAGACCAGTGTAAGCAACTTCACAGCAGCACTGTCCAGAGTAGCAAAAGCTAGAACTACCCAAAATGCCCATCAGCAGTAGGATGAAAGAGAAACCATGGTTTATTCATGGCTTATTCATGTTCTGTAACCGTCTAAAACAATGAAATGAAGGAAATATCCTTTCCTTCTTGGCTTACATGGACCAGTTTCAAAAATACATAATGTCTAGTCAAAGAAGCAAATGTCAGAAATCAAGTGTAAAAATAGCTAAAGCTAAATGATGCATTGTGTAATGGTGGAGAGCTAGGTAAAACTATAAAGAGCCAAAAAGATGAGAACATAAATAAGGATCCATTTTTCTGAAGAAAATGGTGGTAGGAGTAGGGGATTTTATTGGACAAGGCAGCTAGAAAGTTCTACGATGCTGGTCCATTTTATTAGTGCTTATTAATACCACGTGATGCTAGGGTTTATTTTGGAAAGTGGGCACGTGTATCTAATATATTTTAGTGTCAGTCATATCACTTACGTCTTCTCCTCCTCACTCCTGCCTAGCCCCTTCCTTGTCTCAGAGGTCTGCCTCCTAGTTCTTGTCCTCTCCAGTTAGTTTCTCACACGAGAGAAATCATGCCATACTGAGCTTTCTGAATCAGTTCATTTCAGTTAGCATGAGGAGTTCTAGTTCTGCCCATTTCCATAAAAAAAGACATGATATTATTATTCTTTATGGCTGTGTAATCTCCTACTGTGTATACATTATGCTATAACTGGCTGTGTCAACCTGAGCAAGAAACGCCCAGCTAAATTGGATTAGCAGTGCTGAGTGTGGCTGAGAGGATTTACCGAAGACCGAAGACCCATCTTCGGTTGGCTTGTCAAAATAATGGCATAAAAGGGAACTGAAGAGGGAAGATTCCTTCATTTCCAGGAGCAATTACAACATTATTTCCTGCTCTTACAGGTTTCTCAGCCACCTCCAGCACAGACCCTGTGGGTGGCCAGTGTAGGCTAATCTTGTAAATTCTTATATGCAGTAGACCCTCAAGTTATGACCTACCTGAAATATGAACACCTTGAGCTATGACTCAGATTTTAGTTTTTTGTTTTTTGTTCTGTTTTTTTGAGACAGGGTCTCGCTTCGTAGTTCAGGCTGGCCCTCAGCTCACTATGTAGCCCAGACAAGCCTCGAACTCAGCAATCCTCCTGCCTCTGCCTCCCGAGTGCTGGAATGACAGGCGTGAGCCACCACGCCCAGCACTGTGGTATGTAGTACTGATGGCTGGTGGGTGTGAGTCACCACGCCCAGCATTGTTGTATATGGTTACTGGGATCGAACTCAGGGCCTTGTGCTTTGCAAGGCAGGCGCTGGAACCACTGAGCTAAATCTCTGGCCCCAGATTTTAGTTTTAAATTAAGACCAAAGTCTTGAGTTATAACCCGAATGCCAGCCATGAGTGCTTCCACATGGTCTCAGATACAGATTAAACCCTTAAAGAGTTCTGGAAGGAACATTACATCCTTTCCTGCATGGGGTTAGTTGAGAAATCCTGGGCCGATGTCTCTCTAAGTACACTGAGATTTATCTGTGTACAAGAGAGAGACTTTGTGGGCTGTGTAGAGGAACCTGAACTTTCAATTGACCAATTTGAGTTACAACCAGCCCTCATGAATGCAAGTCCAGGATCTACCATATTTGCATATCTTGCAATAAATGTGTTTCTCTAATAAGCACTGAGTGGTTCATATATACTACATTTTATCTGTTCTTCTGGTGATTTTCCACTTCTTACCCAGGAGGGAGAATACACTTGCCTGAGGGGCACTTTCACACTTGTATACATCATCAGGAGAAATGCGTAAGAAAGCTCAAGCAGCACTGTCCATAATGGAAAGATATTTTATAAATCAATATTCTTAAAACTGTATGCAGGGCCAGAGGGGTAGCTCAGTGGTTCCGGCGCCTGCCTCGCAAGCGCAAGGACCTGAGTTCGATCCCCGGTAACCACATATAATGCTGGGTGTGGAGACACGCCCACCAACAATCAACACCGCATACCACAATGCCAGACGTGGTGGCTCACACCTGTAATCCCAGCACTCGGGAGGCAGAGACAGGAGGATTGCTGAGGTCGCAGCGGCTTGCCTGGGCACCATGGTGAGCTCAGGGCCAGCCTGAACTACAACGCGAGACCCTATCTCAAAAAAAAAAAAGCAAAAAAAAACAAAAAAAACTGGTCTGCATACATTTCATAAGTCATCTTTTTTATATATTTTAAAGAAAGGAAATATGTCATAATATCAATAACAGTAGTCATAAAGTGGGTGGAGAGCTTATGGGTAATTGTACTTTTGTCTTTATATATTTTTGCATTTTAAAAAAATTTTGTATAATTTTCACCATCAGAAAAGAAAACTTTGGGAAATAATAAAAAAAATCACAAAAGGAAAGACTTGTGTTTGGCCACATAAAAACATAAATTCTCCACATATCTAATAACAAAATCAAAAGTGAAATACAACAATAAAATACTTTATATGGATTGTTACTAATAAATAAGAAAAATATAAACAGATAAAAGACATGGGCAAAAAATTTACATCAAAGAAAATACAATTGTCTAAAATCACATGGGAAAAAATTCAGTGTCAATTAGGACTCTCCCAAAATGTACAGTAATGGATGAGATATGCTAGAGTGATCAGAAAGCATCACACCAGTCAGCCCGGCTTTGAACTCCACCTCTGCTGATTTATTAGCTACGTGTCCTTTGCACAGTCCTCTTTAACCTCCCTTCTCTGCCCATGCATAACGCAACAGAATAATCACCACCTCTTGGGTCTATGCTAAGGATCAGATTTAATGAACTCAAAGCCCAAAGCCTGGCACATGAAGATGGCTGACAAATCCATCTCCTTTTTCTAATAGTAAGGGAAAAGCCAGGGGACGGGCCAGCCTGTGCTGTAATCAACTGACTGGGGACACAGGCATTAAGACGGACTATGGCAGGCCGGAGATTTAGCTCAGTGGTTCCTCGCCTGCCTAGTAGGCGCAAGGTTCCTGGTTCGATCCCAGTAACCACATACAATGATAAAATATAGGGTATGGTGACTCACGCCCACCAGCAATCAGTACCACACCCCACAATGCCGGGCAGGGTGGTTCACACCTGTCATCCCAGCACTCCGGAGGCAGAGGCAGGAGGATTGCGGAGTTCGAAGTTTGCCTGGGTTACATAGTGAGCTCAGGGCCAGCCTGAACTACAAAGCGAGACCCTGTCTCAAAAAAAAAGAGGGACTATGACAAGGGATGAGGAGCAGAGGGTGCTCCAGTGTCAGATACAAAGAGACTGGCCCCTGGACCACAGGATTCCCGAGCAAGAGATGTTTAAGAGCAAACACAAGTGCCAACAACACACCATGGTGAGAACTTTATTTTCCAAGGGCGGTGACAGCGATCTTTCCCACCTCACTCGTTTTTCTTGCAGCGTGACACGGACGCCCTTCCGTTTGAGGCGTGGGGGCTGTGTCCCTTGTCCTGGAATCCAGTGACTTTGCAACTCCAGCGGTGCTACACGGCGTTGAGACATGGCTTTGAGACAGTGGCTCTCAGAACATGCATTCTAAGGAACCCTGAGCAGCCCACGAAGCAGCGAGCAGAAGCCGAGGACCCTTGCTCCGCCTCCACGGACACCTTGTGGAGCAGAAGTCGGCCACCTCTCAGCATTCTCTGAATTCAGGCATGTGGCCCAGGTAAGTGACTACTTTCAGTCACCAAGTGTGGAGGGGGCTGCTGGGTAGAAAGATGACCGGCCAGGGTGAGGAGAAGACGAGCCACCAAAAATAAGCTTTGCCAATGGCCAGAGTCAGGGACTAAGCAACGTTCCTTCCTGCTGAGAAGGCAGCTGTAGCAGGAGCCCGGGGAGAACTCAGACCAGGTGGGCAGGAAGCAGACAACACTGTCCGCCCGGAGGCCTTGGGAGCACAGCCTCCGCACGGTGGGCACCAGCTGCAGTCTTAACCATCATCTTCTGCGACCAGATGGTGCTTCGTGAATATTCCTCACTGCCTGGCGTCCTGGATCGTTTGCACCGTTATAAAACAAAATACTTCGAAGTGGAGAGTTTACAGAGA
>PVIC010055717.1:0-11151 GCA_004025085.1 Thryonomys swinderianus
CGCTCCCACCGGCGGTGCACTGAGGCCGTGTCCGCACCCCTCCACCGACGCTCAGCTCCTGCCCTTTCTGGTAGCGAGCCACGGATGGGTCCCAGGGAACGCCGCATCGGGATTTTGGTCTGATGGAGAAAAGAGACATTCGTGACACCCGCAGGGCCTCCCTGGAGGGACAGGCTGTGGTGAGCCGGAAGGGAGCGCTCTCTGCCCTGCGCTGTCCCGCGTTGAAGGACTTTAACTCTCTTAATTTAGTCAGCACCAGCGGGGCGGGCTGCGGCGCTGCCAGTCCTGATATTAATACCCTTGGCTCTGAAGCCCAAGCTCTGAAGGAGGGAGATGCCAGGGCCTTTGTTCCCCGTGAATGCGGAATGTAAATTGACCTCCTGGACGCGGGGAGATCAAGCTCAGGGCTCAATTTAGATTTGCGCTCTCAACGTCCTTAAAGACCCAAGTTCTATTCAAATGTGCGGTTCTCTGGGCACACACAGCCTTAATCAGCGGGAAAGCTGCAGAGAATGGTTTAAATTTAATCCAAATCTCCGCGAATTTCACGAATCTGCCGACTCAAGCTCCACGCGCGTGGGCTCCTAAATGCTCTTTCTGCCTTTACGCATGATGGCGCAGGCCGCCTGGCTCCGGGCTGAGCGACCACAGCCGAGAGCCGCTTCTTTCTTTTTAGCACAGTGAGACAGAGTCGGCTCTTAGTGCTGGGCAAGAGGTAGGACCCGCCCTGTGGGGCTTCCTCAGACTCCAGGTCGGCCCCGGGATGCAAACCTAGTGCTCTAAAGACCCACAAGTAAAAGGCGATGATCTACAAAGTACGGTGCGTGTGCAAGAGGAAAGAATCTACCCCGTGTGCACACGCGTCTGTGCCTGCGTGTGCCTGCATGTTATGTGCTAGGAGATAAAGGGCTGGAGAAGCCTTCAGGAGGGGAAAAGTAAAATCTTATTAAATTAGCTTCAGGTACTATTCACACCAGAGTAAAGCAGTTTATTTCACACAGGTATGAAATATTGAAATTTATCAAGGTTTTAGAATTTTTAGAAAATATAACAGGCAATATGTAGCAGTTTTGAGATTCCACTATTAAATCAAACATTTCTCCGCAGTTCCTGGTAGTACTAGCTGTAAAAAACCAGTCAGACAGAAATGAAGGGCCATTTATCAAAGAGTTATAAAAGAAACTTGAGCTGAAAAATCAGTTAATCCTTCTGTGTAAAAATAACTTTCAATATTCCAAATGCTCTCAGAGAAAACAGATTTTCAGGCCTAAATCAACTTACCGTGGAAGCCATACACAAAGGCGGTGGACAGGACCGAGACGCTGAGGCCCGGGCCCCGAGCCGAGCAGGTGAGAGTCTTCCGAGCCGCGCCGCTCCCTGCCAGCGCACTCCAGGCTCCGGTGCGGGCCGTGGCGCTGGGGTGACCCACCCGGAGCGGGCGGGCACTGCGGGCTCCGCTCTGAGGCCTGTGCACTTGGCACCGCGCCCTTCCCTGACCGCCGTCCCTGCCACACGCTGCCACAAGGAGCCCCTGACCGTGTCCCCAGCAGACCGTCACTTCCCCGGGTGCCTTGATCCCTGGCCCGGACAGCATCCCACGCCTGGGCGGCTGAGGCAGGGTGTGTCTCTCTGCTCTCTGGCCAACCCCTCCTTCTCTTAGCCCTGCACGGAAATGTGATTTCTCCACGCCATGGACAGGCAGCAAAACTCCAATGCAACAAAGCAAGAATTCTGTTTGATGCAGTGTGCTTTTCATCGTGCTTATTGCGGCCTAATTTACATACAGCAAGAGTCACTATTGTTACCGCTCTGAATTTTCACCAGTGTTTGCAGCTGTTTAACCACCACCATCAAAGCAGAGTAGAATTCCATCTGATCAGAAAGTCCCTGTGCCCCGTGGGGCCACTCCCCCCAGTTCCTGGCAGCCACCGGAATAAAGTGGGTCCTTCTCCATTCCCATCTGCCACGTCACGTGGGTCATTGGTACAACTCTACCCACACCGCTCTTTGTTTCTGGAGTCTTTGTTTTGCATAACGTGTTTGACCTTCGCCGTGTTTTGTGTGTGTGTGGTGGGGTCACCTGCAGCTTGCCCCCTTTGTGTTGCTGAGCAGCGCCACCATGGCCCACACTGGCTGCCCTTTCCCCTGCACACCAGTCCTGCTGCATGCGGATTGGCACCACGCTGCATGGCCCTCGGCAGTGTGTGTTAGCGTCCACACGTGTTTCCACACTCAGGATGAGTGCTCGCTGGTGTCTGGGTCTTGGGGAAGTTAACGTTTAGCCTTTGGAGAATCTGCCAAGCAGTTTTCCACATGAACCCTGCCACGGCAGCCCTGGCGGCACAGCAGCGTCCCGCCAGCCAGCCACATGCCAGCCACGCCGGCTCCTCCTGCAAGAAGAGGCATCTGGGGATTTCTCGGGTGTCTTCCGGGTCTGCCTTGGGTTCCCTGGTGACTGACGCTGTGCAGCCTCTTTCCGTGGACTTCTTGGACACTTGTATATTGTTTTTGATAAGTTGTCTATTCAAATTTTCTACTGATTTTTAAGAGAAGTTTGAAGTTTACACCAAAATAAAGCAAGAAGGTGCAGATGGCTCTATGGGAGGTTTTTGCTCTTCTGGGTCTCTGCCGGCCCCGTGGATCTATTAGGTTGCTTTCTTTAGTGTGCGAAGAGTGCCGGTGGTGCTGTGGTCCAGGTTACAGTCTTGGAGGACGGGTGTGAGGCTGGGGGCGTGCCAGTTTGCGGAACGTCCCCCTGAGCAGCTTCAGCACCGTCCCGGGGTGGAAGACCTGCCCTGGGGGGGCTCGCGCTGCAGGCTGCCAAGGGGAGTGAGGACGAGAGGCTGCTCTGCTGCTGCTGCAGCGGATCCCCAGTCTTCGCCTTCACCTTGGAGGCCGCTGGAGGCAGGGTGGCGAACCCACGGCGCACGCGCCCCAGGAGGCTGAGCGCTGCCACCGAGCGCTCCGAAGGCTCGCGGCCCGCCACTGGCGAGTCCCGCTGACTCCGGCGGATGGAAGGCGGGTGGGAGGGAGGTGTGAGGACCGCACTGCCCTGTCCTGCTGCTCTGGCCAGCAGGCCTCCGCCCTGTGTAGCAGACCTCAGTGCAGGCCTTGCTGGAGGTATGGTGAGCAGGGTGGGTGACCGTCGTCCGCGTGACGGAGTCCGGGTCACACAGAGGCCGTGCAAGAGAGAAGGCGGCCGGGACAGTCCCGGTCACACCTTGGTTTTGTGCACTTCCGGCAGAGGAGGCAGTCAGCCAGCCTCACGGAAGGTGGGAGCAGGACGCGTCGCGTGAGCGTGGAATGGCACGTGGGAGGCAGCAGCCCGTGGAGGAGGAAGGGAGGCCCAGAGCGGCCTCGTGGGCGGCCCTTACCAGTTACGAGCGCGAGTGGGGCCGCGCTGAGCGCCTCCCGCGGGCCAGCTGGCGGGCGCTCCACCAGGGGCTTCACACTGCGCCTCACTGAAATTTACTTACCCCATTTAAACTGTCATTTGAGCAGACAACTAAATAATTCACAGTTTTATTTTCCTAAGACGGTTTGGAGGAGCTCCGTAAATCTGAGATGTTTCCCATCATTTTATGTGGTAAAGTGAAAATAAAGTAAAATAAAAGTCTCTCCAGACTTTTCCTCAAACATGAGAGTAATAGCTCTGACGGAAGTAACAGCGTTCGTGGCAAAAGCAAACATACCCGTTTGAGCCATTGCTTGGCAAGCATCCCAGGAGGATCCAGCCCCGGCCATCGCCTTCGGCCGCCTCCGCCCAGGCGCGTCTCTGGGCCACGCAGTGCTCCTCCCCACCCCCTCCAGCCCCCGCAGCCCCGCCCCTCCGCCCGTCTTCAAGAACTCGACGACTCCACGAAGCTCACGTAAGAGCACGCAGCACGCAGCATCTGGTATGTACGTGTGGCCTCCGTGAACCCCCCCTTCCTCTTTAACACAGAATAGTATTCCGTTCCGTGCATGTGCCCGGCTTCGTTTACTCCTCTGTGTCCGTCCCCCCGCTAGCTCTTGCGAGCGGTGCCTCAGTGACCCTGGAAGTGCAGGTGTCTGCTGGAGCTCTTGCTCCCCGCACGCTGGTGTCCGTTCCCCGGCGGGAAACAGCGGGCTTGGCAGTGGGCGGGGCCAGCCCCCCAGCAGGCGCGGTGGGCGTGGTTCCGCGCTCCCACCGGCGGTGCACTGAGGCCGTGTCCGCACCCCTCCACCGACGCTCAGCTCCTGCCCTTTCTGGTAGCGAGCCACGGATGGGTCCCAGGGGACGCCGCATCGGGATTTTGGTCTGCGGGTGCGCAGTGCTCAGTGCTGCTGAGCAGCTTTCTGTGGGCATTTGTGTATCTTCTTTGGATAAACGCAGTTTAAATCCTTCGTCTGACTTTAGATGGGTTCAGATTTCCATTGCTGGGACAGGACGCCTGGCGCTCACAGCCGGAAGAGGGGAAGGCGTGTGGGCCCGGCCCCGGAGGTGACACTCCGTGGTGGGCGGGGACGGGGGAGCAACGGGCCATGGCGCACAGAGCAAGGCGCCCCGTCCCTGGGGAAAGGAGGCAGAACTCACGGCGAGAGGCCCCGAGAGTGGTACAGCCCGGAGGCTGGCCCGGCGCTCAGCTCGATGTCGGGGACCCCTCTCCTCAGGAGTAGACCCTCCATGACCCGGGCCCCTCAGGGGTCTCCTAACCCAGCCGAGTCGACAGAAAGGAGACCCTGCTTGTACTGTGGGCTCTCGCCCGTGCCCGGCTGTCCTCCGCAGCGGGCGAAGGGGACAGTGGCGTGCTCACCAGTGTCCCTCTTGTGAACTTGGAGCCCGCTTGGGACGACAAGTCCGTTTGTGTCTGCAGGTCACCTCAGCAAGACGGCCTCCCAGCCCGAGCTTCGGAACAAAACTGGGTTTGACGAATAATCCCCTCATTAATGCGGCAATGCCTTGTCTGGTGCAGGGGACGTGCTCAATTAGTTTTACTTGAATCTGAATATGGATTACCTGTTTTGGATATCCTGTGAGTGCACTATATCTCTGAGAGGAGGAAAAAGAAAAGAAACGCAATTATCTGACACAAGATATGTTAGTGGTGCTTTTTATTCTGTAACTTAATAATAAAGTGAAAGGGCAAGATAAGTGACTTTAATAAAACACTGTACAACATTGAGTGTTTGTATATATTAATGGTGTTCTTAATGCCTAAAATATTGTATATGTGGCAAATAGGGATAATTAATTTTATCTCTTGCAAGAAGCCACATTGTTTCCCTTGGCCGCGGCCAGGTGACAGGGGTGGCAGCCCACCGCCCCGGCCGTGGGAGCAGAGCGCGGGCCGTGTGTGCCTCCTGCACAGAGGGGGTCACTGTGCCCACTCGGCCTTGTCTCCCTCTAACCGAAAAAGTCGAGAATCTGCAGACACACGGCTCAGCACTTCCGGGACCTCAGAGCGTCACGCTCGGAACCACAACGCTTTCCCGATGCGGCACCGATGTCCTCTCCACCCTCAGCTTTTCTCCCGGATCACACTCTCCGAGAGTCGTGGTAAGGCTCCAGGTGATGGCAGAAAATCGTCTCCTCTGATCGCCACAAAGATGGACAAGAAAAATAACGTTTTTGAGATACACTGGGGCTGCTCTCCAAATCCACTTGAAAGTGCTCATTTTCCCCCTCTGCAGCATAACAGTTTCCTGTGGTGTACAAGGTGCCGAGACCTTGTGGTGAGGAGTCCCAACTCCCCTCCCTGCTGCGGCGGCGTCCGGGGACGTGAGTCGCCCCTGCCAGCTCTGTGGCCCCGAAGGGCTCCTGTACCCAGCCCAGGCTGCACACTAAGCGCCTCTCTGGCTTTGGTTCTCATCACGGTGACAGTGACGGACCCCGCCCGGGGGGCACGCAGGACTCCACTTCTCCTCCCCGGCCCCTGCCCTGGGGCTGGCACCTGGGGAGCGCCCTGCGAGGAAGACGCGAGTCCTCCTCCTTCACCTGTGCCAGTGGGCATGGAGGCACCAGGGCTCAGCGTGTGAGCTGGTCAGGCCTCTGATCCCAGGCACTATCTAGCCCATACGGCTTCAATTATTTAAGTCAGAAGGTATCACAGAGTGTGTATCTCCTTTTCAAGATGGTCGGCCCAGGCTGAGGCCCTGACTGACAGCTCGGGTACTGCTTCCTTCTCACTGCTGAGATTACAGGGCCACGAATCCATCTCCAGAACAGTTCCTCTCCACGGCGTGGCGAAGGTGCCACATTCACTGACCACGACACCTGTGCTAGAGAGTAAAGTGCGACGACCTTTACATCTGTCCTTCGAGCGCTGACCGTTTCGTGTTTGAGGAAAACATGAAGAGCTAGAAATAGGCCTCGAAACCGATGTGAGAACGAAATGCTAAGTTTAGTTCATTCTTTCTTTAGAATCGAGGAGCCTGGGCCCCTGCTGCCCCTGAGTCTCAGGGCAGCTCCTGTCGGCTCCTGCTGTCCGTCCCAGAGGGCTGTCCTCCCGTCAGGGGCCAGCGGTGAGGGCTTCCTCACGGTGCGCAGCAAGGAAACTCCAGGAGAGCTGTGAAAACCTCACAAGCTGTAAACACAACACAGCCTGTTGTGGTGCTTAAACTTGTGCCAACTTGACTGGCCCAGGTGCCTGGGTGTGCCGGGTGGGTCCTGCATCATGGCTCTGGGGGTGACATCCACACTCCCGCCCCTTCCTCTCTTCGCTGATCCCTGCCCCGCCTCCCCACTGCCATTAGCTGCAGACTGGATCCTCCGAAACCGTGAGCCGAGTGAGCCCCGACCTTAGGATGTGGCGCCGAGTGCTGCGTCTCAGGGGCAGGAAGCTGGCCGATGCACACAGTGAGTCTATCTTACAACTGAGCATTTGTGATATGATTTGCTGATATTTGGGTTCAATAGCTCTGAGATGTGTTTACTTGAACTGTTGGTTCTATATGTAAAGAAAGAGAAGGTATTGTAAAATGATTGGTAAAAATGACTGATAATAACATGTAGCTTATTCTAGAACATGAGCACCATGGCCAGGCCAGACTTTAGGGTTAGGAGGGGTCCTCTGGAAGTGCCCAGCCTAGGCCTCGGAAAGCATTCTCTTGCTCGCCTGGTTGAGACTGTAACCTATCTCTTACAATGTGTGTCTCAAAGTTGAGCACTTTTTTATTATAGTTGACTTAGATGGAGCTTTCTAGAACTCCCACGGCTGCCTCAGCCTGTACCCCACAGTTTGGAGACCATTGTCAAAGGTCATAGAAATCGTGGATTTTAAATGATTTCCCAGAAGTGACTTTAACTAAAGTGACCTTGGCATACAGGCGGGGTGAATGCATGCTCTGACGATAACTGGATGCCGTGAAGCACTGATCATGTCCCCCAGAATGCGAGCATTGACTCCCTAACCTGCAGTGTCACTATATTAGGGCAAGGAAGCAACCGGGGTGCGAACAGGTCATAAGCACAGAGTCTCAGCCCTGGAGGATGCGTGTCCACAGCTCTTCATCTTCCCGTGAGGTCACGCAGAAGGCTGTCCTATGTGAGACAAGAGTCCCCTTGGCAGAAGCCAGACCCTGCCATAACGTTGATCTTAGACGGTCCAGCATCTGAAACCACAAAAGAAAGGAGTCTGTTAGTTAACGGTGTCTGTTGGTTAAGCCCTAGTGCCTGCGGCACCCCACGGACTAAGACAGATTCCACCAAGTTCTTAGAAAGTTGCCCCACACCCTGAGTGTAATTCAAGAAGAAGGGCGGGTGGATTTGCTATGACACTGTGATTAGGTTACTGAGATGCTCTCTGCGAAACCCAGGCTTCAGCCTTCTGCATCTACAATGTGCTGATATGTTTCCAAAGATAATAAAGCTCTCAAACTGTTAAAGGAAGAAATCATTATACATAAAATATTTTAAGGCTTAGCCAATGTTCTATCAGAGGTTTTTGTCCCAGACACACACTTACAGTGAGGAGTGATTTTTCTTTCTTTAAAAATAAACGTGTATTTTAATTTGAAGCAGTTTGGTTTAAATTGTTTTCTTTTCTTTATTTATCCTGACTAAACAGGCTCCTTTGTGCTGCAGAACACTTATAATATTGCCCTTCGTTGGGCAGACTGTCTTTTTTCAAGGGAGCGGGCTGGATTTCACAGTTCCCGTTGTGCGGCAGACCCGGGAGTAAGCAGAACATTTGGTGCTGTGATTGCTTCGGGGACAGAGCGTCTCCAGTAGGTAATTAGACAAATGCCCCTGAAAGAAAAAAAGAGAAGATTTTCCCCAAGATTTGTTTTCGTTAGTTCAAATATATAAAACTCCACTAGCCTCAAAGCCATGCTGGAGTGTTAGGTATGCCCGGAAGCAAGACACGCACAGGGGGCAGAGAGGACTCCCCGCCAGCGAGGACGCGTGGCTTGCAGGGCACCCTGTGGAGGGCACCGGGGGAGGGGCTCTATCCGCCCTTGTATTTCCGCCCCTCTGTGGGACCTTGGTTTGCTCGCTCATCCTCTCCGAGTGCTGTCTGTACATAGGGCCGTTGTGAGCCTGCGAGGAGGGTGTTTCCAGCAGCGGGTAGCCGGATCCGCGGGGAGAAGCCGCTTGGACCCATGGAGGCTCTGCAGGGAGGCGTGGGCTCCCGCGATGCCCTGGGCTGGAGGGTCCTGTTCGCTGCACCTGGGAGCATACATACATTTGGGATGCTGGCTGGTGAGGACTGGGTCCTACGGGCAGGGACACAGCCGCATGTGTGGTGAAGACAGCCTCGGGCAGGGTGGCAGTCCAGGGACCCCCAAAGGAACTCCAAGATAAAGGGGGGTTTGCAGCCTCTGCTAGACACCTGTGCCTCGGTTGCACTGCGGGGCAGGACAGGAGTGTGGGCCAGACCCAGAGCCGGGGTCCCTCCGAGAGTCACAGCGGGGAGAACCCACAGCCTGCCTCCCGTGACACAGAAGGCCCCGGCAGGCACCTTCCGGGTGCAGCTGTGTCTCCGCTGCCAGCAGGTGGCCCAGCTGCTGCCTGGGACACCACCCCCCTCCACAAGATGGGAGGACGACTCGAGGTGTCCGGCGGCCTGGCCTGAACACCGGCCGTGGCTAACACAGGAGACACCAAAGGTACCATGGGGGCTGCGGGCAGGACTGGGCTCTCAGCAGGGAACAGAGGAAGGCAGCACAACCTCTCTGCTGGCTTCTGCCTTTCCAGAGACACCCTCCAGCCCCTGGCTGCCTTGGCCTTCAAAAGTGCTGCTAAGCAGAGATGAATAAAGAGCTAGCAGTAAGATTCTAATCAAAAATGTAAAATTATCTGACGTTATCTGCTCAGGAAATCCTGCACCACCTCAGCTCCACATGTATAGCTAAGAGTTGAACATTTCTAAGTGAGCCACTTTCAAGTACCTTAGGGAAAGTTATGGGAAAAGTCTATACCTTTGTCACCTGGCCGCTGGCCACACTCTCCTCTGCTCCCGGGACAGCGAGGCCTCCGCGTCCAAGGCTGTGATGGGCGCCCGCAGGAAGGGCCAGAAGGACGAAAGCCGCCTCCGAATGATTCAGAGGTCACCCACGCACGACCCCCAGGAGCACGTCTGTAAACACCAACTTGTGCACACACACGGATGCCGGAAGGACACGGCAGCACGAAGTCAGGGTGCGGCTCTGGGTTCCGGACTTTGGCCCTGACTGAGTGATGGTGGAGTCATCAGGCCCTCGGCCAGCGCTGGCCCTTGCACTTTACAGGCTCGGTTCCTAGTTCAAGGTCAGTGTTGGCCTTCACAGTGCGGGGCAAGGGCGGGGGTGGGCGCCCCAGGCCTCACAGGTCCAGAGCGCGGTGCGTCCCTGGACATTCTCCCGGTCACCACGCCGTCCTGGGCACACACAGAGAACAGGCACCTCCAGCAGCCGAGGACACGGCCTCACAGCAGCAGTGTGCACAAGTGCGGCGTGGGCAGTGGACCCTGGAGAGGCCCACAGGCCGTGAAAGGCCGCCCAGGCCCCTCCCAGCCCGCCCCGCCGACCTGGCTCTGGCAGTTGCTGTGTGAGGGTGCAGCCCTGCAAGTGCGCCCCTTTGTCTGGCCTCAGACAGCCCAGCGCCTGTGCCCACGCAGCCTGGGCAGACCGGGCTGGGAGGCCAGAAGACTCCGTCAGCTCTCTGCGAGAGCCTCCTCTGTCCTCCGTCCTCTTTCCTCTCTCCTCTCCGGGCTGCGATGTAAACAAAGCCTGAGCCGCTGGGTGTGCGTCTCTGGCAGCAGTGCGCCGCGCTGTCTGTCAAGGCGGCAAATCCAATTAGCCTGTGGCCGCCCTCGCACCTTATTACCCTGCTCAGCTGGGAAGAAGTCAACAGCCCAGCCAATATCTCATTTCTCCCGCGGCCGATACGATCAGCACAGGACATTCAATGTCTCCCTTCACGAGGGCCGAGAGCCGGCCCGGCCCTGGGCATCGTGGCCGCAGAGTCCAGATCTTATTTTCCCACATGAAATAGGCTGGCAAGCCCGGCCGGACGCGTGGAACAAACGCTCACCGGCCTCGGGACTGACAGCGCGGCCTGATCCCCCTTATCGCGGCCGGTCCACAAAGGCCGGGCCGGCCGGGTGATTAGCATTCCTCGGTGAGCGGCGTCAGGCCTATTTCTGTCACCCAGACGGATGGAGCTTTTCACTCAGCCGCGCCAGTGAGTGACACATGGCCCGACCGGGAGGACAACATTGTTATTTGAGTTAAGAAATCAATTTGTATCAAATGTACACTGTAATTTATTTGTTGGCTTTGAAGGGAAGCGCGCGGAGATAAATGGGCACGGGGCTCTTTCTTTCCCCCTCTGCGGAGCTGATAAACTTCTTGTGAGGCTCCAGATAGCTGCAGTCACAGCCAAAGTGACAAACACGTTTAAAGTTGCACACTGATCTTTAAATCTCAAAAAGAACACCTTGTCGGACATGATAGAACATTTTTTACCTTTTCCCTCCATCTGTCAGAAAGCCGCTGTGACACGTTGCTTTAGTATTTTTGCTGACATTTTCTTTATCAGGCACATCTGTTTGTGGTCCAAAGATGCTTATTCCTATTTTCTTCAATGTACAGCAGGCGAAGAAACTGCCAGAAGAAGAGGAGCCAGCTAGCCGTGGGGCCTCACCTGCGCCCAGAACCCGCTGATGCTGGCCACTT
The DNA here is from genome assembly GCA_004025085.1 of Thryonomys swinderianus. NCBI lineage: Eukaryota > Metazoa > Chordata > Mammalia > Rodentia > Thryonomyidae > Thryonomys > Thryonomys swinderianus. The sequence goes on from PVIC010055717.1 coordinate 11,119, forward strand.
CGCACCCAGAATGTCACTCCTCCCCCTCCTCCT
>PVIC010055718.1:0-11150 GCA_004025085.1 Thryonomys swinderianus
GTTTAAGGATTAGTGAGATTAGATCTTCTCTAAATTTTGTGCAGAATTTGGCATTAAAGTTGTCAAGACCTGGGTTTTTCTTTGTTGGTAAGTTTTTAATTTAATTGCCTGATATTCAGTTATTTACAATTGTTTTTATTTTCCTGATTGAGCTTTGTTAAAGCATATGTATCTGGCTATTTCTTCTCTGTTTCCCATCTTGCTAGAGTACATGTTTTCAAAGTAGGCACTGAAAACGATTTCCATGGGATCCATTGTGATTTCACCCTTTTCATTCCTGATTGAATGAATCGGAGTCTCTTCTTTCCATTTCTTGATGAGGTTGGTGTCATGGTTTGGGTGTGGAGGTCACCTCATAGTCTCATTCTGTCAGAGGTGGCTGAACCTGGAATGTATGATGCTGGGATTAAGGTCATGGGATCATAAACCACTACACAGGAATGATTGGTTTGGCTCCATCCTGGTTATCTAGATAGGGTAAAAGACAATCTTCTGTACTACCTCAGCAGTACATTTATATAAAAATAAAACTCCCAAAATTTTAAAAATTATTCTAAAATTTGTGAGAGAACACATGTTATTTCTGCAGAAAAGGAGGATGTGAAAGAGTAGGAGGCAATATATATTTTCTTAATTGTAAAGGAAGAAATTTTACATAAGTAGAAGAAACTTTTCAGCAGGTTAGACAGCCTGTGGAATCTTCCACACTCCCTTCCTGTGGTTTACACATCACCATGTGGCTGCTATATTGAATCACTAATTCACAAGCAGCTTTTGTCAACATCCCATGACATGCACTTAAACTCAGAGGTACTTGGATCAGATATCTTTAATTCTAGTGTTTGTTTTACAAATAGTATGGGAATCACTCTGTTCTTTGTTTATAGAGAGAAATTAGTTGAAATGCTAGTAACAGTATTATAGGTTTAGCACTTGCAGCTGGAAAAGCACCTGAGTGAATTTAAATGCAAGAAAAACCCAGTACAAAGTGTGCTTTTCTTTTAGTTTATCTGAAGATCTATATGCATAACTAGTTTGGTTAATATTTAATGTGGTTTCATCGCATTGAGACTAATATATATTAACAAATGCTGGCAACATAGTAATCTGTTTGGCATTGAAAGAATTAGTAATGATCATTAATAATTGTTTTTGAGAAGATCTATCCACGAGTTGGAGTAACTTTTGTTCTCCCTATAATTATTTACAGTACAACCAAAAATTTTAACATTCACCTTTCAGATGTCCAGTTTCCAACTGTCCTATTACCATTTTCAGAGTATGAGTTTCATCTCCTACCTATCTACTGTATGAAATCTTTAATATTCTGATAGTCCTGATGAGGTAAACTGCTACCCAGCTCTGACAATAGTCATATATAATGTACTACAAAATATTCAATGCATTCCATTGCCAAATAAAGGGAAAATTATATTTTGTTCCTGAAAACTAGAATAAAACATTATATAGTAAAACAGAAGTGAACAATGAACATACACTGTCAGTGATTGTAAATATATTGAGAATTTCATACAGAATAGCAGAATCTATAACAAACTTTATTCTCAGTCACCCAAGGTTATTTGCTCTTCTGTAAAACTGCCTGGCATTGGCTTTGCCATTAACCTTCCTTTCCACATTTGACATGCTAAGGTCATGCTACACTCCCCCCTCACCCCTATTTCCTTTAACTTTGCCAGGCCCTGAATGTGGATGATTGGATTTCTTAGATATTATAATTTAAGAGAACTTAGAGTGCCTCCACGTGGCACTTTGACTAGATTATGCAAGGGTATGAAAACACCCTAATTTTGTCTTGGCAAAATCATCACCCTGCCTCCCATATGTTCGGATGAAAATAACAATGTAATGGAAAATGGAATAAAAGGTAATTTGTTTTGTCAGCCTGGTTTGTAGCACAAATGTCATTTTGATGAAATGAGCTGGGGAAATATCACCCACTGGCTTAAACATGAAAGTTGCAGGCCAGCAAGCATAATTCTGTCCCTGGCTTTTGACTCTGGCTAATTCATGTCCTTCATAATCACTCTCTCATGCACCTCTGATCTCTTGGAATCGTCAAGTCCTGGGCTGCTGGAGAAGCTGGGGAACCTGCACGAATTCCACTGAAATGCAGGAGAGAAGCATCACACTCTTCTATAAGCTGGATAGCAGCTGCCTGGAGCGAGGAGAGCCGGAGGATGTCATAAATCCTGTCCTTTTTTGTACCTCTTCTTCTTATGTTTATTCTGACCATGAGAAGCCAGGGATACATTTTATCATTTCCTGCTAAATCTGGGCCAACAAAACCCATGCTCTGTTATACATTCTCTGACCAACAAAGATACCTTTTGTGATGGTTAAACCTGATGGCTGATTTGATTGGTGGAAAGTGTACTAGCAGATTACTGAATAACATTTCTAGTTGTGTCATCATGGATCATGACCCCTTAGGGATTCTCTCTGATCTTGGGCCACTTCCTCTTTGGCTCTTCCCTGTGTCCTATTTCCTGGCTGCCATAAATAGAGCAGCTTCTCTCTGCCATGACCTTCTACTCTTATGTCTCTGCCTTGGAATGAGCTTTGCATGGATGCAAACTTCAGAAACACAGCTGAAATAAAATTTTTCACCCTTAAGAGCTCTGTAAGCATTTTCCCCAATAATATAAAACTGACTAATACACCATTTGAAGGGGCAAGGTATCTTGTGTAAAAGACTGCTCTTACTACAATACTCTTAGGTCAAGTATCTGGAACCCTAGAATTTGTAATGTGTAGCATGAGAGTGGTAAAAACTGAACCTCAAAGAAGTAAGGTATTTTATATTGAGTAATTCTACGACCCTTAAAGAATATCAGATCAGGTTTTGAGTAAGAATGTGGCCTCCCTTTAATCAGATTTTTAAATCTTAACATTATATTTATAAATGTAATAACTATATATATATATATATATATATAGTACATATGCATGTGTATATGTTTTTTGATGAATAACTATAAGTCATCATATGTAGACATTATAATGCTTTCAACCTTTTGGCCATAGAGTGGCTTATGGGCTTGGTTTTCCAGACCTCCTTTGACAGCTTAATTTGGTAGTTTTACTGTAGTTGCTGGCATTTATGACTAATAGTTTTCTTCCATAAATTACTAAAGACTTGGCTTCTTAAAATAATTTACTGCTTTACACCATCTAATGGTGAAAAAGTATGTTAAATAACGAAAATTAAGAGTATATGGAATTGCTGAATATTTGACTCAGGTAACAGAATAAATGTTACTTTAATGAGACACATGCTGAAGGAAGGACAAACAAACAAGCTGACACTTTAAGGAAGAAGTTAAGGAAATTTCTTACTCTTAGTTTTGGAAGGAGAGAGCATGACTGTTTAAAGGGAATAATTACTAATGTAAAAAGCCAGGATTTTTGGAATTTATACTAATTTATTTGCATTAAAATGAAATTTACACAAGTACAACAACTTAAGAGTTCACAGTTAGTTGCAAATAGGACACTCCCAACATGTGAACATATTTATCAAATTTTAAAAAGACAAAATGTGATGGTAGTAAAAAAAGGGGAACTAAACTTATGCATTTAGAGGGTGGCAGGTTGTGGGGTGGTTAGGGGAATGGGTAAAAATGAGAATTAAATTGTGTCATGTGCTGGTGCAAATTCCCAATATTGAGTGTGATCATGATATGATGTGTATATACAATGTACCAATAAAGATACCCACTTTTAAAAAAGAAAGAAAATTTAGTCCTTCAAATGAAAACCATATACTATTTCAGTCATTCTGCTCTTTCCTTCCTGTATTCCTTGTCACCCACAAATCAGCTTCCTATACAGAAAGAACTCGCAATTCTGGTTATTTCTCAAATAGAATCATAAAATCTGAGCTACTTTTTATTTCTTTCACTTAGCATAATGTTTGAGGGGCCAATCCATATTACAGCACATTTCAGTTTCTTTTATGACTGCGTGATATTCTACTACATGTACTCAAACTAAACATATCATATATTGTTTCTTCAATCATCCATTGATGTTATATGTGATAATTTCTATTTTATAGCTATGGAAAATAGTTCTTTCATGAACATATGTATGCAATATTTGAGTATTTTATTCAATTAGTTTGAATAAATATCTGCAAGTGGAAATACTGTATCATATAATTATTATAAAGTTTACTTTCAAGCAACCACAAATTAGAACCTTATATAGTGTCTACATACATTTATATTCCTACTAGAAATATATGAGATCTTTTTTTTCCACCTCCTTGTCAACATTTTTTAATTTTCTTAATTACTGTTCCTCAAATGAGTATGTAGTGCTATGTAATGGTATCTAACTATAGTTTTGATTTGAATTTTCAAGTAACTAATAATGATAAATATAATGTATGTAACTACAGATGATTTGTATGGGAAATGACTAATCAGATATTGACTGTTTTAAAAGTGGTAGTTCATTTTATATTTCAGGGATGTATCTTTTTGTTGTTACTTCAATGTTCATGCTTTGATATCATGTATAAGAATCCATTGGCAAATCCATTATTTGACTTTGTTTTCTCCTAATTCTGTGTGGTTTTATTTATTTTCAGTCTATCGATCAGTTTTGAGTTAGTATTTGATTTGAAGTTCAAGTAAGTCCTACCTTTGTAATTTTTCATGTAGATATCCACACAAAAAAATCTTTGTTCTCCATGAGCGCTGTAGTAATCTCTGCTGAAACTACCTGTACTTAAGGAGTCTTAATCTACTTTGCTGGTCATAGTTTTGACCACAGAGGAAGCTACAGTATATTCTGAAATCAGGAATTGTTACTCCTCCAAATTTGTTCTTCTTTCAAAATAAGTTTGAAGTCCCTTGTCTTATGTTTCTAAATGTGATAATGTGCAACTACATAAGAAATAAATTAATACTACATTCATGAAATGAATGTTACAAACATCATGTAGAATAAATGAAGTAAAAAGAAATATATATATATATATATATATATATATATATATATATATATATATATATATATATCATCCTGACTTAAAAGGAATATAAAAAGCCCTCCAAAATATAAAAGTAACTTCAAAAAAGAAATATTAGTAAACCAACTGACATTATGGCAGATTCAGTTTAATATAGAAATGTACGTTGCTTCAGTATAACAAAAATCTATTAATAAAAGCTCAGAGGACACTTAAAGACAAAAAGTACAGAAAAACTTTTGAAGAAGGACTTTACATTTTATGCTTATTTTTAAGTTCCTAGTCAAGTTATGTTTAAAGAGGGGTTAGTTATCCCATACTGAATAAATTTTAAAAGTTATGGCAAAAGTATAATATAATGTTTTTACAGCTAACAGAATTAGCTATAAAATCAGGAATGAAGCAATGATGTTGCATTTTTTATTATTAATTCCACTATTATTTATTCAAATATAGAGTGGTTTTGTGGCTTTTTAAAGTTTTTTTTTTTGTTTTTAAAATTTGAATCTTTATTGTTACCTTATGTGTACACATCACAATCATGCTCAACATTGAGAATTTGTACCTGTGTAAAATATGACTTAATTCTTTTTTTTCCCCTTCCACTACCCACCCTACAAGCCCTGCCTCTATATACATGGGTTTGTTTCCTTATTTTTTTTACCATCATAATTTTTTCTTGCCCCTAATTATTTACCCCTAAATCCCACTTCCTTTGGAATATTTACTATTTCACAATATTTATCATACATTCTAGAACTCACTTACATCTTCAGTTTATCATAACAGAAAAGACACAATATTTATCCATCTGTAAGTTATTTATTTCATTTATGAGTATGTTCTGAAGGTATGTCCATTTGAGTCTAAATGACTCAAGATATCATTTTATAGCAGAGTAATATTCTATTTTATAAAAAAAACCCCATATCTTCTTTATTCAGTCTAGAGTTGCACCATGTTTATAGCAGCTCAGTTCATAACAGGTAAATCTTGGAAACAATCCAAATGCCAATCAACTCTAGACTCTATGTTTTATTTCTCATATTTTACCAGACATTCTAATCACCCAGTAAAAATAACTATATTATAATAAATGTCTTTCTTAAAAAAATGAGAAAATTTATTTCTATAGTAAAATATTTAGAATTTTTTGAAATAATAATTAATATTGTCAATAAAATTAACAAAGAACTTGAAACTAGGAAATTATAGTTACAATTCTCGGTTATATGAGTTATTACAAAATATGTTAAACTGATTCTGACAAATATGTAGTAATACTTTACTAAGAAACTTCTAAAGCATTACTAAAATAGCTGTTGCTTTTCACCAAGTCTATGACAAGAAAAACTAGTTTAAAACATTTTGAAACATTTTTCAAGTTAATTTTTTAAAAGTGCACACAAAAACATTGAGATATGAGTAAACATAAAATATTAAATAGTTGGACAAGGAAAAGTGGTTACATGAGAATACATTACTGCTAATAACTCTATGATTATTAAAAAGGCAAAATATTAATGAAAAATTTCGCATAAAACTCAATCCATAAAAATAAATTCTAGTCACATTAAGTGAAGGTTGTATTTTGCAAAAGTGCAAAGAAGAGGTCTGGAGGGTTAGCTCAGTGGTTCTGGCACCTGCCTCGCAAGCGCAAGGTCTTGAGTTTGATCCCTGGTAACCACATTACAATGCTGAGCATGGAGACTCACGCCCACCACCAATCAATACCACATACCACAGTGCCGGGTGTGGTGGCTCATGCTTGTAATACCAGAACTCAGGAGGCAGAGACAGGAGGATTGCTGAGTTTGAGGCTTGCCTAGGCTACATAATGAGCTCAGAGCCAGCCTGAACTACAAAGCGAGACCCTGTCTCAAATAAATGAATGAATGAATGAATGAATGAATGAATGAATGAATGAATGAATAAATAAAAAGTGCAAAGAATATTTATGTTGTAAAGATGAACTAAACTCTAAAAAGTAATGGCATAACTAATGGTATTTTTTTAAAAAATGAATTATTTTAAACGATGGGAAGTTTACTTGGGTGTAGTGGTGCATTCCTGCTTATCATCTGTTTTATTCAATGATTACTAGAGAAATAGACAATTCAATATGTGTTAACATATAAGAATTTACAAGAGTGTCCTGTATAGCCAACCACAAAGTCACAAGTAGAAGAACGCCAAATGGCTGTCCATGGGTGGAGATCTGAAGGATGCATTTGAAAGCCTGGAACTCACTGAAGTGTCCGGTGAGAGTCCCTATCAAGAGACTGACATCCAACGTGAAGATGAGCACTGGAGCTGCCTCGGGATGGAGGCTTCTTTCATCCTTTCTTGTTCATATCACCCAGGCGACAAACCATCCTAGGCTGTCCTCTGTCTTCAGTAAATACCCTTGGCCACACCAGAACTATGCTGATCCAGTTTACTTGGCTGTTTCTTACTTGAATTGAAACAGTTAGTTAACTATCAGACAACTATTCAGGGATCTAGCTCAGTGGAACTGCACCTGGGAAACCCAATGAGTTCCAATCATGGAACCAAGAACAAAGACAAAAAAAAGAGAGTGAGTGTCCACATTAAATACTTACAAATCAAGGCAACAGAAAAGAAGAAATACAAGCAAATATGATGAATAGTAACCATGAAAATATTATTTGATAGATGAAAAATAATAAATGAAACTCAAGTTACATTCATAATACAATTGTCTTACATCCCTTAGACATAAAATGCAAAGCTTTGTAATATACAAAATACATTTGCATATATGAGCAGATCCATATTACATCTTTGAGAAAAAAACAAAGATATTAAAATTTATAAGAGAGTTGTACCCCTTCTAAAAATGTACACTAGTTATTCTTATGGACAGTATGGAACCTTGTTATAAGTACACCTTGCAAAAATGAAAAATACATTAATAATATATATGAATTAGGCATGCAGAGAATTTAAGGGAAATTTTACTGGCTGAACTGTGCTTCCTGGAGAATTTTTTAATGAGGGAATTGAAGTACGGTGAGTACATATATAACCCTCTACAATGACTACACTCATTATGTACTTCAAATGTGTACAATTTTTTTTTTTTGAGACAGGGTCTCACTTTGTAATTCAGGCTGGCTCTGAGCTCACTATGTAGCCCAGGCAAACCTCAAACTCAGCAATCCTCCTGTCTCTGCCTCCCGAGTGCTGGGATTAGAGGCATGAGCCACCACGCCCAGCTACAAATAAAATTTTAAAAAATATATCAAGATAAACAGCTAATTTGTACATTATATATTACATTCAAGAGTAATATAAAATTTCTTACTAATTACAAGTACTATTATTTATCTCCACCAAAGATTTGCTTTGATCAGATCTGATAGGGCAGTCAGATATGTCTTTGTGGGAGTACCATGAGGGTGAAATGTTGATTTATTCATCTTACAAAAACCTCAGGACACCACACATGACAAGGTAAATCATAGGATGGACAAGAAAAGGGAGAAAAACATTGGTCTACAGTCTTTCTGTGGTATGTCAAGCAATGCAGAATCATAATTTCTTTACTGTTTCAGATAAAATGAGTGTGAAACAGCCAGGCGTGGTGGCTCACCCCTGTAATCCCAGCACTTGGGAGGCAGGGGCAGGAGGACTGCTGAGTTTGAGGCTTGCCTAGGCTACATAGTGAGCTCAGGGCCAGTCTGAACTACAAAGTGAGACCCTGTCTCAAAAAAAATGAGTGTGAAACAATTGGTTATTATACAATATGAATCATACCCTTGTAATGAGACAGTTTCATGTGATCATAGTGAATGCACAAAATATACCAATAAAATAATCTTAGTAAGAAAATAATTTCAAAAAGTCTCACAATTCAACCTAGAATAGTAAACAAGGATAATCATTGTTGTAGGCATATGGGCATATATTTGAATACCAAAAAGAACAACAAGAAACACTAATTATCTCAATTAATATTCAAGTAGAATCCAGTTTTCTTGGCTAAGACATATAAAAGCATTCTTCCTTTAGAAATAGGAAGGGATAATACATTTTTCTCCTTTTAGAAATATGTTATTGTCTATGTTTTGCCCTAAGTTACATTCTTTCATCCTTAGATAAATTGCCCTTTTGGTTATGTATTTATTTTTTTGGAAAATTTTCCTGAACAGAGTTCAAAGCTAGGTCTGTACAAAAAAACTAGGAATGGTTTAATTCTCACTGAGTTTTGAAAAGGCTTGAAAGGACTTCTATATTCCGTTGGCACTAACAAATACAAAGCACAGCATTAAGTGAATAATAGGTAAGTATGCTGAAATCATTCACAAAGACAATCAAATTGAGTGTCCCTATGCCACCATTGGCTGGTAACACAATCTAGGACATCTTCTGTAGGACCCTTTACTATGATCACAATTTTATGATATGAGCTTACCTAATTACAGCATTGCATACAGTAAGAATAGCTACAATGTTACAACATAAGAAAATATACTTAATAGGAAGGATTAAATTTATAGCAACCACACAATTTAGTCCATGTGACATTGTGGTGGTTCTGGTGCCCATGTACCAGAGAAGAAAGAGTAAATGGTGGGCTGAGCTGAAAGTGATGAGCCCTGCAGAAATCATTGGAAATCACAATTCCATGATTACTGAATTCTGTGAGTGGTTCTGTCACAGAAAACATTTACCAAGCTTGGTTACTAGGGACCTGTCTGTTTTATTCCTATATAACATATTTAATTTTTCTTTAATATTTTCCAGTAGTGCACTAGGCATAAGAATAAACAAAAACCTCTACCTTGTGTAAGGCAGTAATTATTACTCAATTTATATTTTCATCTGGCTTCAAGATAAGCTCATGTTTCTTTTTTTTCCCCCTTAAAACTTTAAAATTTAATAATTAAACTTGGCTTCTACTCACTCTAATTCATTGCAATTGCTTAAGGTTAACAATATGTCTTAATTTTTTTTTTTTTTTGAGACAGGGTCTCGCTTTGTATTTCAGGCTGGCTCTGAGCTCACTATGTAGCCCAGGCAAGCCTCAAACTCAACAATCCTCCTGTCTCTGCCTCCTGAGTGCTGGGATTACAGGCGTGAGCCACCACGCCCGGCCTATATCTTAATTTTTAAAATAATGTTTCCATTTCTTTCTTTTCAAAATTGTTCTCTTAAGAATTAATATTCTGTTACATGCTTGCCCTTGAAGGCAAATTTTCCTCTTTCTTACTTTAGTACTATCCATCTCTTTTATACTGTCTCTTTTCTTGCCTTCCGTCATAAATGTTTTGTAAACCCTAAACTTCTAGTCTTGTGTTCTTCCCATGCATGTTGTGCAGCTCCCTCATTGATCATATGGATGATTATCAACTGCCATCAAATATCTTGATGTTTTATTCCTCGGGTGATATTTTTAAGTACTAAGAGGCTCCTCTGAACCCTGATGGTTATTGGGCATTTCTGACTGGACAGCATGAACCATAAAGTATATATGATCAAACTGAACTCAGTATTTTCCTTCTAAACATGCATCCCAATTTCCATCTGTTAATCTTGCTCTGTATTTTTTAAATGTTTTGACAAGATTACCAGAGAGAATTTCTTCATATGTTTCTTGGCTTCTTTGATTTCTGCCTCTGAGAAGTGTCTGTTCATTTCAGTTGCCCATCTTTGGATTGGGTCTTTAAACTTGGGGAGGCTGATTTGTTTGAGTTCTTTATATATTGTCGATAATAGCCCTTTGTCTGATACACAGCTAGTAAAGATTTTTTCCCATGTTGTTGGTTGTCTTCTAGCAGTGCCAGCGACTTCTTTGGCTGCAAAGAATGGCTGCGATTACAAAGTCAACCAATGATAAATGCTGGCATGGCTGTGGGGAGAAAGGAACCCTTCTACACTGTTGGTGGGATTGCAGACTTGTGCAACCATTGTGGAGATCTGTGCGGAGATTTCTCAGAAAACTAGGACTACGGGTCCCATTTGACCCTGCTATACCCCTGCTAGGAATATACCCAAAAGAATTTAAAAACTCACATTGGAAAGACAGATGTACACCCTCGTTCATAGCAGCTCAGTTCGTGATAGCTCAATCTTGGAAACAACCCAAATGTCCATCAACTGGAGAGTGGATAAAGAAGATGTG
>PVIC010055719.1:0-11153 GCA_004025085.1 Thryonomys swinderianus
AAAATAAAAAAAAATAAGAATCCAAGTTCTCTGAAAGGAAGGAACTCACTAAGTTCTCTGCCCTGGGCATATGGCAGACACTCACTATATCAATATTTGTTTGCTTCTCAGAACAATTCTATGTAGCTGATATATTCATTTTATTTTATATTGAGTAAACTGAGACACAGAATTTTGAAATAACTTGTTATGGTTACATAGCCAAAGAGAAAAAGAACTGAAATTACACCTGAGTCTGGCTGACTCCATAGCTGATACCTCCCTTGATATCGCATTGCCTCTGCCAGGGAAAGATACAGTGACAGGTCTTTCCTAGACATTGTCTGACCAGAGAGGACAGGCAGGAAGTTGGCTGCAAGAATATTTCACACTGCTTTTATGAGCTCTGGTTACTGCTAAAGTTTGAACATGAACCATCCCCCAAATGTCCACCTAGTAAAGGCTCAACCCCTAGACAATGGCAGAGTTGAAATATAAAATCTTTAAGTAACAGACAGGGTGAGGTGGTGCACATCTATAATCCCAACATTTGGGAGGCCGTGGCAGGAATACTATTGAGAGTTCAAGGCCAGCCTGGGCTATACAGTAAGATCAAGGACAGCCTTAACTGAGCAGGACCTGTCTCAAAAACATAAAACAATAAGAAGTGAGCCTACTGGAAGAAGTCAGTGGGGTGGGCCTTGAAAGGGGATGGGGGGCCTTGGTTTCTTTTGGTTTCTCTCTTTTGCTTCCTGTGTTCCTACCATGATTCACTGCTTCATCACCATCTACTGTTACCCTGAAGGCAACAGGGCCAAGTGACCATGGACTCCAACTTCTGACACTATGAACCAAAATAAACCTGAAAGAAACCTTCCTTCTCCTTAAGTTGATTATGTCAGGTATTTTGTCAAAGTAACACACAGCTGGCCAGTATTATGCTGTTATTGCTCTTGATTATTTCTGCATCCTTGATCTTTCCACAGGTCTTCTGAGGGCAGGACTACTCCTCTGGAATATTTCCAAAAGTGGGGAGAGTGTTCATAGGTAGCAGAAGGCAAAAGTGCTGGCTAGCTTTGCCCAATTTGTTGCAGGGAGAGGGTGAGAGTTGCCTCTTCCATATTGTACCAAATCCTGAAGTAGCCAGTAAAGGAAGAAGAAAAGCCATGTCTAAACCTGTGTCTGCTGTGACCTTGGTATGACCACCATGAGGCTCCTGTTTCGTCATCTGTAAGATGTAGAAGGGCTAATGAAGTCAGGGTTTCTGAGAGGAGCCTTAATACTCATGAGCCACAAAACCATTTTAGTGCATAAAATGGCCTTCAGTGGAACCAAATCAGTCACTTGCAACAGCATGGAAGGAACTGAAAGGTGCTATATTGAATGAAATAAGCCAAAAATGGAAAGACGGATATCACACATTCTCACTTACTTGTGGAAGCTAGAAAGTTATCTCCAGGAAATTGAGAACAGAATAGTGACCAGAAGGATGGTGGGTACAGGGAAGGACAGAAGATGGTTAATAGGCTCAGGCATGCTGTTTCTGATTTCTGTATCATAGCAGGGAGTAAGAAATAGAGAGAGGGAGGAAATAGGAGAGAAGGGAAAGAGGGGAGGGGCAGGAGGAGACAGAGAGAGACACTGATCTCATTGGGTCTGTGGAATGGCCTTCAGTTTCAGGGTCTCCGTTCAGCATCACACAGCCCCTGTCTCATCTTTTTAATCCTCAAGGGTACAGACTACCTAATTCACCCATTTATCTCCCAGTTTCTAACAGAGTACTTCTACTATTGTTGGATAAGTGAAGATTATCCTAAGTGAAACGAACTTTGAAAGCTAAATACAGCACCAAAGCTTGACACAATACCTTACACTTCAATTTAAAATATAAATCATAAATGATTTGTGGCAAGCACCAAAACTAATGTTTTAAAAATAGTCAACAGTATATGTAACAGTGTATATTTACATTGTTCATTAGCTCTGTGTACCTTAGAATCACTTAGAGATTTTAAGATAACACCCAAGCTTGGTCCCATCCCTGTCCAATTAACGAAAAGCTTCGGCAGTTTTCCAGGTAATTCTGACGTCCAGTCAGGGAGGAGAGCCCCAGGGAGTAGGGAGTAACAGCTGAGTCAGTCTTGGTTTGTGTGCGAACTGAATGTCTGTTGGTAGAGAGCTCAACTCATCTTTTCTGTACAGAGGCAATGCAGGTTTAAGAAACCGCAAAATAATATAGACAGCTAACATTTGTCAAGGACTTACTCCTTAAAGTCTTTCTGATACACTATGAAATAGACATTTTTAGGCAGATGCAGTGGCTCACACTGTAATCCCGATACTGGGAGGCAGAGGCAGGAGGATTGCTGTGAGTTTGAGGCTCGCCTGGACCACATAGTGAGTTCAGGTTCAGTCTGAACTACAATGCGAGACCCTGTCTCAAAACACAAAACAAGTGTGGGATTTAGCTCAAGTGGTACCATGCCTTCCTTGGAAGAAGGGCCCGAGTTTGATTCCTGCAAAAAAAAAAAAAAAGCACAACAAAAAAAACATTTTTATTGGCTGCATTCTGTGAAGGATGAATCTGAGACTCAGAGGTTATTTACCCAGACAAGGATGGAGTCGATATCCAGAGATGTGAACCAGTTTTTGGGCTTTGGTTTAACATGGAGGGGACTTGGGCTACCATGACTTGTGACTTTCTGTGCTGGTGTGTATAAAGTATTGGGGACATGTGTGTGTGTGCATGTGTGTGTGTGTGTGTGCATGCATGTGTGTGTGTAAACAAAAGACAACTGTAATACAAGAAAAGGGGGGCTCTGGGCATGGTAGCAGGCTGAGTTCAAGGAACAAAATGCCAGGGCGCTCAGGAGGTTCTAACACTGAAGGAACGGTGATGATTTCTAGTTTTTGTTCCCTGTCTTGTAACTCCCTTAGGATAATCGGCGTGTTTTGGCTAAGTTGGGGGCTCTTGAGGAAGAATCTGCATGGGGTCTCCATACTAAGGGGTGCTGGGCTGTCCCTGCACCCCTCCCCAAGACTAGTGTGCGGCCTGCTGCTCAGAATCCCCGAGGCCAGTAGCCAGACAAAGGGGGCGCGAGGACCCCCACGACACGAGAACAAGTGCGGGGCAGAACGAGGCAGAGAGATTTCTAACCAGGCCCCTTCCCTGCCTGTAGCAGAGGCAGCGGCCTCTGGTTAGCGGGTATCGAGAGGCAGTGACAGCTGCATGTCTCCCGCACCACTGGTCTTGTACACACGGACACAGTGAGGCTCGCAAGGTGGACGCTAGACACTGGGGGGGGGGGGGGCACGCCCCACAGGCTCTCCCAAGGCCTGAGGGAGGAGGGCCGCCCCTCCTGTGTGAGTAGTGGCCAAGGGCACTCCCTGGGAGTTGATGGAATGAAAGACATTTAGGTCTGAAGGGTGGAAGCCACATTTTTACCTTTTCGGACCTCAGTAGCCCCACCTGTAAGATGGAAATAAAAGTACTGAGTTCGAGTGTTCCCGAGATGGTCCCCGAGGCAGCTGGCCCAAGGTTGCTGCTGATGTCGCCGAGCTTGTCCCTTGGCCGGCTCCCGCCCTCCCTACTCGGTCGGACACCTCAGCGCGACGGCCCCTGGAAAGAGAGATCCTACCTTTGGTTAGGGAGTGAATCCCGAGCTTGACTTGCGAAAAGTTTCCACTTCCGATTTCCCCTCGGATTCGGTAGAACCCGATCCGCTTGCCCAGCGTGATCTCTCTCACCACCTTCTCATCCTGGGACATGTCCTGCGTCAGCTTCTCAAAGGGCGTCAGCTGCCGGGACGGGCCCTCGTCGCCCTCCTGGCTGCGCTCCGTCTGGCAGGTGCTTTCCACGCTGTCGCGCCGGTCCCACGTGGCACAGCGGGGGGTCACCAGGCCGCCTCCATTTACACACACGGCCGTCATCGTCCGCGCAGGCTCACGTCTCCATCCCCGCCAGGGCCACCGGTCGGGGCTGGTTGTGGAGGGGGCAGAGGCCCGGGGCGAGGTGCGAGCCGAGGGGTGCCAGTGTCTGCCGCAGGGGTGCGGCGGGTGGACAAGGCCTCCCTGCCGGGCAGCCTGCTTCCCTGTGCAGGGGGCGGGGCGGAGAGGCAGCAGAGGCGGCCCAGCCTGAAGCTGCTGGTGTCACTGGGTGACCTTCCCACCTTCCCTCGCCTTGGACTTCTAAGCTCTGACTGTGCCGTTAGACACCCCGTCACCACCGGACTCCTGAGTGAACCCCAGGAACTTTCCGGCCCGGTGCTCTGTGGTGGATGGCTGGTCCCAGGACTTCAGTCGGTGGCCAGGGAATCCTGCCCGCTGCTGGGCAAAGGCCCGCTGGAGGTCCAGCAGGCGTTATCTCGGACAGCCTTCATTTGTGTTTCACTTGCTGTCAAGACACGGGAACCAGGAGATGGAACGATCTGCACCCCAGAAAGAAACACCTCTGTGTCCAAGTCAGCCCTTGGTCGCACAGGCAACCAGCGAAAGACCAAGTCCCCGCAGTGTCCCTGGGTGGCCTTTGCCTGGATGAGGCTTCCTCTAAGACCTGAGCTGTCACAGGACTTTGACAGGTGCTGGATCCTCCTAAGACAAAGAGTTAGAAAAGTGTTAGTCCTCGCTAAGGTACTGTGTGCAGGATTTATGGTGAGTGTCAGACTTTTCTGCAAACATGTATCTAAATGCAGTCTACAAATTTATAACTCCTATCAGCGGTAGGTGCTTGATTTTTTTAGAACAAAAATGTACACACACTCATCTCTCAGACTACACTTTAACAAAGCCCTTAAGTCTATAAATCTTTCTGATGAAACAGTTTTTCCATTTCCTGAAATATAGGAAAATATGCAAATTGTGTTTTGTTGCTTGAAAGTCAGATTTTGTTTGTTTTGTTTGAGACAGGGTCTCGGTTTGTAGTTCAGGCTGGCCCTGAGCTCACTATGTAGCCCAGACAAGCCTCGAACTCAGTGATCCTCCTGCCTCTGCCTCCCGAGGGCTGGGATGACAGGCGTGAGCCACCACGCCCGGCACTGTGGTGTGTGGTACTGATTGCTAGTAGGTGTGAGTCACCACGCCTGCCACTGTGCTATGTGGTTACCGGAGATCCAACCAGGGGCCTTGCTCTTGCTGGGCAAGCTCCAGAAACACTGGAACCACTGAGCTAAATCTGTGGCCCTAAAATCAGTTTTGTTTTATTTTTGTGGAACCGAGGATTCAACTCTGGTCCTTGTGCTTCCAAGGTAGGCATGGTCCATTTAAGCTAAATCCCCAGCTGCAAAAAAATCAGTTTTAAAAACAATATATGGTAATGATAGCACTAAAGATTCTCCATCAACTTTCAAAAATGTTTTATATTTATGCAAATAGCAGTTACCTCTTTCTTAATGCTTAATAATCTTGTACAATGTTTCCTATACTAACTCCTTCCTTCCTTTCTCTGTTATTGTATGGCGAAGGTTAATTTTTCTCTTGGGCTGATCAAAATATCTGATCAGATGTCAAGCTTGAGGCCCAGCACTTTAGTTTGAGGGTGGGGAATTGGAGGTCAAACAGGGCAGTGCATCACCAGTTATAAGAAATACTGTCTGGTAGAAAGTCTCCCCTGCCACGTGGAGTAGAAATAATCTGTTCCTCTGCACAGGCCCTGCCAGCACTTTCTGCATGTCCTTAACTGTCTCACGTCTGTGAAAGTGGGAACTAGATTTCGTTCATCTGCACATCCGGCTCCTCCCCACCTCAGTGTGGACTGTGATGTCCTCCCATAGAAAGTTCTCACTAAATGTGAGTTGAATTTGATTTTGGGGTTGGAGTATTTTTGAGCCCCAAATAGTTGAAAAATCATGATATTATCTTGGGAATGTGGATTTCCAACTCTCCTTGATGATATCACATCATTAGAGTGTGGAATAGTTTGCTTATATCATTATTGTGGTTAATATGGGTTGCCAAACTTTTAAATGTAACTAAGCAAAATTAAGAGGAAGAGAACATTGATACTTAGCACTGTTCTTCTTTCTGGATCCAGAGGAAGCTAGAAAGAAGGGTTAAATAGGGGCCAGGCAGTAGTAACTAAATACATCTCTACCGAGGTCAGTCTGAGTAGGGCGTTCAAAATATTGTTTTAAAATAAAAGATCCTTAATTTGACTGAAGAAACCTACGTAACTGATGAATAATTGCTCTGGAGTCCCAGAATCCAAGGATATTCTAACAAGACCTACAGTCTTAATCTTATCCTCTGGGAAAACCCAGCCACACATCTTGAACCCTGTTTAAAGGTTCACGAACACTGAAACCCTTCTCACGTTAAGAATCTGTGAGGTCAAGTGACAGTAAATAAGCTCAGATTTCTGGCAGGAAGACACTGTGCTTATGAGAGACTGGAAGCGGAAGCATTTGTGGTAATTCTGAAAGAAACTTTAACTGATGCAGAAGAGAGCAATGATTCAGTGCTCCATCACCTCACGATCTGGCAAAGAATGAAGAACTTCTTGGGTCTGTGTCCCCTCAGAGCTCACACCATGCCGTGGGCCTCACTCACTCACTGGTACCCCAACCATGTAAATAATGGGGCGGGGGACCCTGTGCTTTTCTTCTTTTATCTCTTGGAGTACTGAACAGTCCCTGGTACTGCTTGGATAAAACTCTGTTAAAGGAAAGAACTAACTATCCAGTTTACCCACTGTTACCTGTACCAGTGCTTTAGGGGAGGTAAATGTCTTTTTCTGTAAATTGAGAACATTATCTCAACACTGAATTATCACTTTGATGTTCAAGCCCGGGTAACCCTTTACTAGCTGTTAGAAACCTTGGCCCCACTTTCACGTATGGGTGAAAACTTAATTCAAGTTCCATCATCTGACTGAGAATGTGTGTGCTCGGTCTAGACCCAGATTTTATCTTGCACATGCATGTGCACAGATATATGTACCCTAGACAAAGATAAATAGATATTTATCTGTCACATTTCTTTAACTAGAGAGGTTAAATGGCTCGGGAGCTAGCTAAATATTACACACACACACACGGTACTATACACTCACGAAGAATATGTTGTAATACCCAAGATATTTTGTTAAAGAGTTCAAGTGAGTATATATAACAAGATATCAGAAGCGTAAGGAGGAAGAGGATGTATCTAAGAATCTGGCATGTACAGTACCTTTGGGGAAGGTAAGTGGCGGTAGGGAATGGAACTAGAGAAACGTACACTCCTCACCATTTACTCTTTTGTGTGACTTACATTTTCCTACAAGCATGTATTTAGCTGAAAAAGAAAGCAGCTGGGTACTTTCTGTCTTGCCTCCCACCCACAGCACTGTGCTCCACAGGAGGCACAGGAGAGGGGCCACTGGCTATGGAATCCTTGGGTCCCTTCTCCCTGCGCTTCAACCCTCCAGAACGAAGGGAGTCAACCATAAAAATCTCCACCCAGGAGATCCCTCTTTTGGAGAGACCAGGTCAGAAGACCAGATCCTCTAAAATGTACACGTGGACGTTCTCTAGCACAAAGTCACTGAACACCTCACTGTACAATCGGTTCCACGCCAGCGTCACGCACACAGAACAAATTCCAGATCTCCTAGGATGAACGCCCAGGAAGTGGCCCCCGAGATACCAGACAAAAGGCTCCAAACTGGAACAAAGAAACTATGTCTGGCCAGAACCACCACCATCACAACCAGGAGGAACTTAAGGAAACAGAAGCAAGGAAGCAGAAAATAAAAACATCCGTAAAACCAGGACTGAATGCTAAAGAACAGTCACAGCAAGAAAAGCAAAACCACAAGTAAAAGACAAGTCAAACAAAAAAGAGCTCTCTTGAAAATTAAAGTATTTACTTGAAGAATTGTTTTCAAAAATCTAGAAGAGACAAATATTTTAGAAAAGACAAGAAAACCACATAATCAATTTAGAAAGCCCAACATCAAATTATTAGAATTCCCAGGGCATACTGTTGTACTTAGTAATAGCAAATATACAGGTTCTATTCCAGTCCAGTTGCCAACAAATTGCAGAAATTACAAAAACAGCAATAAATAAGGAAAAACTCTGGATTTCCACACATTCTAATAAAATTTAAAAATTAAAGAAAAAGCACTAGGAGAGTAGCTTGGTGGTAAAATGCTTGCCTAGCACATGTGAGGACCTAGGTTCAATCCCTAGAGCTGAAAACAAAACAAACAAACAAAAACTTACTGAAGGAAAGAAATCCTGTATAAATATGTGTATCTATGGGTATAGACATACTCATTTTGCAAAATACTTTTTTCTATAGACCTTTATTAGATATCTGGAAATAGAAATCCTAATTACAGGTTATGGGATTTCTGAAAGTAGCATATTTTGATTAGTTTTAGTAGTACCTTCAAAATATTATGTATGCTACATCCTGTTAAAAAAAGTAAGCAAATAAAGGAACTTACAATATAGCCAGCTGCAGATAAAATGTACTCTTCTCAGACACAGCAGGGTTTTCGTTGTTGTTGTTTTACCTTTTACCCTTCTGACTTGGACCAATTTTTATGGACATTAATGACAGCTTAGAAACCCAACAAGACAAAAATATAGAGTCATGTCATTGTAGATCAAAGTCTCTGGAGGAGGCAGAATGGCCCTTAATTATTAGCTTGCTATTGCTGCATAGCAATGCATTAAATAAGATTAAAGCAAACAGAGCTTACTTGGTAATTTATTTTCTTGACTTGCAACCCACTGTGAAACTAGTATCAAAGGAAACCATCTTGCCTTTGTTCCCTTTGTCTGAGTTTAAATTGCAAAACTTCTGGGTAAGGCTTTCACACAATCTCCTGGTAGTGACTGGCAAGGCTGGGCACTGGCTGTCCCAGAGGAAATCTGAGCCATTTCCATGTGTATGGAGGAGGAGGCTCGGTGACAGCCACACCGGGCTGCAGTCCTCCTCAGCACGGTGCACTCTCAGGGGAATCTCTGACAGACACACTTACTTCGTCTGAACAAGTTTATTCCAGCATCCAAAAATCATGTGCACGATCCAACCTCTGGCTTCAATTCATTATATGCCAACACACTTGTCAAAAGTGCCACGGGAACAGTGGGAGAATTCTGAAGCAATAAAACTCAGGGCCTGCTGCCGGCTGTTCTCTAACGCGACCTTTGCCCCACGGGCTGCCACAGGCTGCTTCCCCGGTCGAGCCCCATATCTCCTCGAATCCACTCCCTCGCACCATCTTTGGCCGGTGCCCCCACCTGACAGGCTCACAACAGCTTTTCCCATCTCTAGCTTTACCAACTCAAATGCCTAGAAGTTGGCCAGGTGCTCTGCCTAGAAGGCCCAGGGCATCCCTCACACCCAGCGTGGTGAGGCTGCCCTTGCATGGCTCTCACCAGGGCGGCCATGCTGGAACACAGGATAACCTCATGTCAGACTTTGCATTTCTTAAAAAGAAACTGGCTCAAGATACATTGTATACAGGAACAAATTCTCAGTGTTGTGGGCCGGAGGGTTAGCTCAGTGGTTCCGGCGCCTGCCTCGCAAGCGCAGGGTCCTGAGTTCGATCCCCGGTAACCACAAATAATGCTGGGCGTGGAGACACGCCCACCAACAATCAACACCGCATACCACAATGCCGGACGGACGTGGTGGCTCACGCCTGTAATCCCAGCACTCGGGAGGGTAGAGACAGGAGGATTGCTGAGTTGGCGGCGGCTTGCCTGGGCACCATAGTGAGCTCAGGGCCAGCCTGAACTACAAAGTGAGACCTTGTCTCAAAAAGCAAAAAATAAATAAATAAATAAATAATTCTCAGTGTTGAATGTGATCATAGTATATACCTAAAATGTTCCAACAAGCTCAATAAGGGGAGAGGGAAGAAACTGGCTTTCAAGAACTTTTTGGTAGGCTGGGTATGGTAAAGTGGGCCTGTAATCCCAGCACTTGGGAGGCTGAGGCAGGAGTACTGCTGGGAGTTCAAGACCATCTTGGACAACATAGTGAGTTCAAGGCCAGCCTGACTAAATAGGGAGACTCTGTCTCAAAAATAGTAATTTTTTTTATTACAACTTAGTTTTTGAAATTAAAACTCAGTCTTTTTTTCTCCCCAGAACTGGGAGTTGAACCCAGGAAGTGCTGATGTATATCTTTACTCCTTTTATTTTATTTTGAGGCAGGGTCTCACTAAAGGGCCAAAGATGTCCTCCAGCTTGCCATCTCCTGCCTCAGCCTCATGAATAGCTGGAATTACAGATAGGTATGTGCTACCCTTTCTAGAAACTGTCCCAATCTTTATAAAATAGATTAAATATATTTAAAACACTGTGTGCCCAAGTGAAACTGAACTGTCAAGCTCATCTGGCCTTCAGGTTGGTAATTGACAGGCTACATTTTATTTTATAGAAGCATCATTCAAAAAGGGGCGAGGTAAACCACAGGCTCCTCACTCACACATCCGGCTGCTGAGTACTCTGCCCCTCCCTGATGTGTGTGCTGGCGCCCTGGAGTCTTGCGGTGTTTAAGACACATAAGCAAATACACATTCGTCCATTTAACTCAGGGATTCTATGCGTGTATTTGGCCACTACATTCCTTTTTTTTTTGAGACAGGCTTTGTAGTTCAGGCTGGCCCTGAGCTCACTATGTAACCCAGGCAAGCCTGGAACTCCACAATCCTCCTGCCTCTGCCTCCCGAGTGCTGGGATTACAGGCATGAGCCACCACACCCAGCACTGTGGTATGTGGTACTGATTTCTGGTGGGTGTGAGTCACCCTGCCCAGTATTGTGGTATGTGGTTACTGGGGATCAAACCAGGGACCTTGCACTTGCTAGGCAGGCGCCGGAACCACTGATTTAAATCTCCAGTCCAAACTGTAATATTTTAAAGCAATTTTAAAGCAGCCTTAAAACGTCTCAAATAGAGTTTATAAAGTTTAATGTTTATGGGCCAGAAATTTAGCTCAGTGGTTCCAGCACCTGCCTACGAGGCACAAGGTCCCTGGTTCGATCCCCAGTAACCACATACAACAATACCGTAGTGGTGCACACTTGCAATCCCAACACTTGAGAGGCAGAGGCAGCAGGATTGCTGAGTTTGAGGTTTGCCTGGGCTACATAGTGAGCTCAGGGCCAGCCTGAACTACAAAGTAAGACCCTGTCTCAAAAAAAAAAAAAAATTGCAGTTTAAAATGTTTAAAAA
>PVIC010055720.1:0-11153 GCA_004025085.1 Thryonomys swinderianus
AAGAGTTTTCATTACATTTTACTGTATAGACTTTATACATTTTTGAATTTTATACTATTTCTGTATAGCAAAAAGCTCTTCACACAGAGGTATACTTGAGAGATAAGTGTATGGAGATACTATTGTTTTAATGGCTAGACTGTGTTCTACTTCATGTATTTCATATTTGATTAACTATGCTGTTTTTATTGGATATAATCACGTTATGAAATCTTGTATAGATTTCTCTCAAGTCTTCTAAAATTATTTTCTAAGGGAAAAAAATAACTAGGTGTGTGCATCAGATAGGATCCAATCCAGGAAATAGAAAACATTGTAGGCAGTTCAAACAGAAAAAGACCACAGGGACCTGGTGAGAGATGTCCTTGGAATAGTGGATGAAACAGAACCAGGGCTGGGGGAGAGGTTGGAGGGGAACAGTTATCACTGAATGATTAGTTTTCAGGTCAAAATCAGGTGGTGAAATCTGGGGATTAGGAAGCTGCTGCTGCTCCTGATAGCACCATTCCTGAGGCTGCAGACAATGACTACACACTGGAATGTGCACTCTGGCCACCACAAGGAACCATGTGTTGGAGAGGGCTGAACATTCTAACCACAAAAGAATGGTTCTGCCCCTGTCTTGCTGTTCAAATCTTATGTCCATGTATTGCATTGCAGAACCTTAATCACATTTGAAAGTTTAGCTGTTAGAATGTCTGGGGAAGATAGTATTGGATTTCCTGCTCCTATGGTGTGTGCATATGCATGTGTACACGCATGCGTGTGTATACAGGGAATGGAAAGGAGAATAGAAATAAATACTTTCTATCAGCCATCATCAGACACAACAAGACACTGATGCAAGAAGAGAAAAGAAACTTCCCCAGTGGATCAGGATGGTGGCCTCATGTTTTAAAGGCAGGCAGCCCATATAGCACTTATTGGATGATCTCTTCTTTGTTGCTTTGACTTGTAAATATATTTTCATCATTATGCTTTATAACTCTGAAATTTTATATGTAAATTGGGAGATTTTTATTCTTTCTTCCTGTAGGTCTAACTCTTTTATTTTTTTTTTTTTTGAGACAGGGTCTCGCTTTGTAGTTCAGGCTGGCCCTCAGCTCACTATGTAGCACAGGCAAGCCTTGAACTCCGCAATCCTCCTGCCTCTGCCTCCTGAGTGCTGGGATTACAGGCATGAGCCACCAGGCCCACCACTGTGGTATGCGGTATTGATGGCTGGTGGGCGTGAGTCACCATGCCCAGCATTGTATGTGGTTACCAGGATCAAACTCAGGGCCTTGCACTTGCGAGGCAGGCTCTGGAACCACTGAGCTAAATCTCTGGCCTAACTCATTTCTTATTAAAATATCAGCATGACCATTATTATTCAGTCATCATAATTTTTATTTTATGATCACTGTGCACCAAGCTTTTCTTAAGGTTCTGTACTTTCATTATCTTATTTGATACTAGCATTTACTTTGCACACATTCTTTGTTACACATGAGAATATGTGCACATATAATAATAATATAATAATTAAATATAATAATATAATAATTAAATAACTTGCCTAAAGACAGGGACAGCTAAATGGTAGACATTCTTGCAGTTCTCCTGAATTAACCTCATTTTTTATCCTCAACGTAACCTTCATTTCATCCTATTTTGTGATTGATTCTGGTTGGTATTTTAGAAAGTGATTGACTTCAGTTATTTTGAAGCCTGCTTTTCCACTTTATTCCTCAGTTTTAAAGCCTTTGATATATCTAGAAATATGTTTAAAGAGAAGTATTTAAGGAAAGCGTATATGATGAGGAAAGCCTCAGTGGAGTCCTTTCCACCTGTCAGCTAGAAGGACAGGGCCAAGGGCTCACGGCCTCAGAAGGCAGCATGGGGACTTCCCATTCCAGCTTGATATGGGAGCGACAGACTGCCCAGTCCTTCCAGCAATGCGACAAGATGCCAACCTTTTGCTGAGCATCCAACCATGTGTGCTGAGGGCTAGCCCACCTTTTATTCCTCCCATTCCCCCCACCCTGTTGGTAATGAGGACTGAATTCCCTTTCGCTTAAGTGGCAGGCACAGTGGCACTGAATTATGTTCCCAGACCATCCCTCCTCTTTCTATTTCTATTTTATTTTTAGTTTTAGTTTTTTTCTGAAACAGGATCTCGCTTTGTAGTTCAGGTTGGCCCTGAGCTCACTCTATAGCCCAGGCCAGCCTCAAACTCACAGCAATCCTCCTGCCTCTGCTTCCCAAGTGCTGGAATTATAGGCATGAGCCAACAGTCCCGACATTGTGATATGCAGTGCCAGGGATCGAATTTGGGATCTTGCTCTTGCCAGGCAGATGCCGAAATACTTAGCTAAATTTCCAGCCTATTGTCAGTAGATTCCCTACTATCTGATCCTACTTTCAGAAATATTTCTTTCCTATTAAGCTGCTGATTTAGGCCATTGCCAACTAACACACCTTTCTGTGAGGATGGGAATGGTCAGTATCTTTGTTCCCAGGATGGTAGCCCCTGGCAGCATGTTGGGCACTTAAAGTGTGCTACTGAGACTGAGAGGTGAATCTAGCATTTTACTTTTAATTAATTTAAGTAGCTGCTTGTAGTTATTATAAGGATAAATGCAGATTTTTCCCATTAAGGAAAAATGCAGAGAAGAATAAATTCATCTGTTATGGATTCATTATGCTCCTTCAGAAGTCTTATGTTGAAGTGCTAAGCCTCAGTGAGATGCTACTGGGAGATAAGGCATTTGGAAGGTAATTGGAGGACTATGAAAATGGGACCCTTGCTAGGTGTGGTGACTCATACCTGTAATCCCAGCACTTGGAAGGCAGAGGCAGGAGGATTGCTGAGTTTGAGGCTTGCCTGGGCTACATAGTGAGCTCAGCGCCAACCTGAACTACAAACCAAGACCCTTTCTCAAAAAAAAAAAAAAAGAGAGAGAGAAAACAGGACCCTTAGGATGGGATTAGAGCCCTTGGTGGAAGGGAAGAGGGGGAAAGCCGTGTGAGGACACACGTTTAGTATTTTAATATGGTGGCCTAAGCAGGCTACCCA
Organism: Thryonomys swinderianus; assembly: GCA_004025085.1. Classification (NCBI taxonomy): domain Eukaryota; kingdom Metazoa; phylum Chordata; class Mammalia; order Rodentia; family Thryonomyidae; genus Thryonomys; species Thryonomys swinderianus. Next base: position 3,059 of record PVIC010055720.1, read on the forward strand.
CCTCAAGTTTTAAGATTAGTTATTAAATATTACTTTTTTTGAAAACTTTAATTTGAACCTGAAACAAAGGTTGCTTAGTGTATTTGATGATTTCCTTCTTATTTTTTTCATGATAGGTCATAGGAGAAATTCAGAGTGAGGAACTGCTTTCATCCTTTCTCCTAATTGAAATCCCAACCTTCATGGATGGCTTCACTATTTTACAAAGTTATTTTAAAAGAGAAAAATAAATGCCAATTTTTGTCAATGCATCTTTTTTTATAGTTTAGATCCACATTGTTGGAATATAAACAAAAGTAGTATAAATAAATATATTAGGAATTCCTTACAAATGAGATAAATGATGTGTTCCACATGTGTATAGTTTGAGAGAAAAGACCACATTACATCAATGAAACTCTGATTAAGAAATAAAATGGAAACACATAATAAATAAAATGAGCAAGACATCACCCACATGATTTGCTGCATCATAGCATTCATCTCTGGTAATTCAGCCTTATTTTTCTTCTACTTCTCTATAATCAGGAACTGGAATTGGGAAATTAATTTTTTTTGAGACAGGGTCTCACTTTATATTTCAGGCTGGCCCTAAGCTCACTACATAGCCCAGGCAAGCCTTGAACTCAGCAATCCTCCTGCCTCTGCCTCCCAAATGCTGGGATTACAGGCGTGAGCCACCACGCCCAGCGGGAAATTAATTTTTCCAGACTCACAATTAGAAAAATCCTATTTCACTTCTATCAGTGAGAGACACTGGCTAGAGTTCGGGAGTCAGGGAGAAGAAAACACCCTCTCTCACCTAGGGAAGTGAGAGTTGTCTTCACATTTTTGTCTTGAGAATTATATCCTCTGTTTAGAAATGTGGTTGAGATCATCATTGTGTCTGCACTTCCCATTTCTCACTTTGCAGTGACTTTTGGTTTCTAACATTCTTGCTAAATTCCAAGTCTGTTTTTTGTTTGAATTCTGATTTGCGTGGCAGCCATCAAGGTGAGAATCCCATATCAGCCCACTGGATGCAGATCGGGGATCCAGTGAGACACTGTCAGAACCAGCACCTTTGTGCATCACTGACAGCCATGTTTGATTTGGTTACCCCCCCAAGTTGTTATCAGATGTTGTCACCCAGAGTTTCTTTCCCACAGGCCTGGCTGTTATCAAATTTAATTTGATTTCCTTTTCTTCCCTTATCACTAAACCTGTTTATGTATTTTCTGGAGTGTTTTGCCTTTATCTGGCAAAACCCCTGAATCCTCAACATCTTCTTGGATTTTAAAAAAATTCATTGGATAGCTATTTGTTTGTTTATTTATATTTTGTGGTACCGGGGATTGAACTTGGACCCTTGTGCTTCCAAGGTAGGCACGGTACCACTTGAGCTAAATCCCCGGCTCCTTGGACATTCTTTTTGCCTCTATTCTAGGCAAAAACCTCCTGTGCTTGACAAGGTTGCTTTCCCTGGAACCCAGTACCCCAGGACCAAGTGCGGGGCAGTGTATTCCTTGTACCCCAGCATCCTATGGCTGTCTCCTAGTCATTTCTCCTACTACTCTGAAGACATTATATCTGCTAATATAATTTCCAACCTTCTAAGTTACTTGGCTGCATAAATCATTCAACTCTCTTTCCTCTTTAATATTTGATATGCAAGTGACCCATTCAGGGTTGTTTAGAATTCATTCCATGTAAAACATTCAGGAGAGTGAAGGAAAGTAAGTGCCCAACAAATCCCACTCACATTATCACCATCTTTATTTTCCCTGCTTGTACCGAAGAAGTAAACAACGCTAGAGTAAAATCTCAACACTGACACAATTGGTTCATCTTGGAGTTAAAGCTTATAGCCTTCTAAATGGCCTTCAGTCTTACCCAGCAGCCAGTACATTTCTCAATTAAGCTTGCTCGCCCATCTGGGAGATGACCTGTTATATTTTCTTCTTTTCTTCCCTATATCCTACCCCTCTCATTCAACTCTGAATTGATGATCTCAGTTCACACTTGGTCAAGACAAAACATAATGACTTGGTTGTTTTCATCTTTCCTACACAAGATCATTTCTCTAGTGCATTTGTACCCACTGCTCTGTCTTCCTTTCTGTTCATCTAAAGGAAATCAGAGCCAGTCCAACTTGCTCTTTGAATCCCTTTTCCTGTTTTCTCTTAGCAATCTTCTACCACCAAATACTGTCCTGTTGAATCATTACCAACAACCCAAATCCAAGATACTTCAATAACAAACACCCTCTCTGTTCCCAGCCTTGGTAAAAGTTCTAAATAGTGGTCTGCAATTACTGTCCCCACTTCCTTACTGCCTGTTCACTTTCAGCTCTTTTCCATCTGTTAGCTGACCCCACACTGCACAGAGACCAAATCCCTCCTGATGAGATCAGCATCTCCACCAAACTTAACTCCACGAGTGGCTCCTTCTTGGCCCTCATGAATTTCAACCCAGAATTCTTCTCCCCTTTTTGAAGCATTTTACTTAATTGACCCCACAGATCCTTGGTTTCATTCCTAACTTACAGATTCAGTCCTTTTAACTAAATAGTGTTTTAAGATAATGAGTCTACAAATACTTATATAAAGTGAAAGATCAGAGCATAGATGAGAAGCCAGAAATTCTGACCCCTCCACTTACTGGCAGATTATTGATTGACCTCTTTGGGACTGTTGCTTATGCATTTAATGAAGATAACAGTACTCTAAAGTTATTGTAAGGATCACACTGTATGGCTGTGTCATGCACTCAAATGCTGAGTGTTCTACACAGGAAACCCTACTTGCTGTCTCTAACCAGGCTTCTCACCTGAGGTTTGAACCTATGCACAACTGCTTTGTTAAGAATTTCAGATGTATGACTAGCAGTACCTCCAAATTAACTTGTTCAAAATTTTCCTTCTTTCTCTCTCTTTTTCTCTCTCTCTCTCCTTCCCTCATGATTAAATGTGGGAATGAGGTCTGTCAGAAAAAGTGTAATTTTCTCTTTTTTCTTTAATTGATTACATTGATACCTTTTATGCATACATTATGATCACATTCAACAATGAGAATTTGTACCAGTATATGACACATTTTAAATCTCATTTTTTCTCATTCCTCTGTCCTCTCTACAGCCTGCACCTCTCTATATATAAGCATTGTTTTTTTTTTTTTTTTCTTTTTGAGACAGGGTCTCGCTTTGTAGTTCAGGCTGGCCCTGAGCTCACTATGGTGCCTAGGCAAGCCGCTGCGAACTCAGCAATCCTCTTGCCTCCCGAGTGCTGGGATTACAGGCGTGAGCCACCACGTCCGGCATTGTGGTATGCGGTGTTGATTGTTGGTGGGCATGTCTCCACGCCCAGCATTATACGTGGTCACCGGGGATCGAACTCAGGACCTTGCGCTTGCGAGGCAGGCGCTGGACCCACTGAGCTAACCCTCCGGCCCAAGCATTGTTTCTTTTTATACCATAAAAATTTTTATTTCCCTTCTTTACTTTCCCCTAACCCATTTTCCCTTTCCCTTTGAACATTATATTCCTATTTCACAATATCTGTCATACATTTTGGAACTCATTTTCACCTTCAGTATCTCATACTAGAGAAATGATATAATACTTATGCATGTGGATCCTATTTATTTCAATTATAAGTGTGTCTTCAAGGTTCACCCATTTGAGTATAATTGACTCAAAATTATCATCCTTTATGGCTGAATAATATTCCATTTTATTAAAAAAAACCCACACACATCTTTTTTATCCAGCCTCCAGTTGATGGGCATTTGGGTTGTTTCCAGGCTTCATCTATCACAAGCTGAGCTGCTATAATAATGGGTGCACATATGTCACTGTGATATGAATATTTAAATTTTTTTGTATATATCCCTAGCAGGGTCAAATGGGACCTCTAATTCTAGTTTTTTGAGGATTCTTCACACTGATCTCCATAGTGGTTGCACCAGTGTACATTCTTAATTCATCTGGAACCACAAGAGACCTAGAATAGCAAATCCTAGGCAACAATGACATGGCAGGGGTATCACAGTCCCCAACTTGAAACTGTATTAAAAGCCATTGTGATAAAAACTGCATGGCACTGGCAAAGTAACAGACTCAAGGATCAGTGGAGCAGAGTAGAAGGTCTGGAAACAACTTAAGATGTACTGTTACCTCATCTTTGATAAAGGAGCCAAATATCCTCAATGGTGCTGGAAAAACTGGGTTTCAACCTGCCAAAGGCTAAGTAAAGCTAGACCTATCTCTTTCACCATGCACTAAACTAAAATCAAAGTGGATTAGAGACCTAAATATTAAAGCAGAAACACTGAACCTGCTGGAAAGAAGAACTAGCAGTCAACATCTTTTAACACAGCTTTGTTGGTCATGAAATAATACTTTCTTACGGCTCTCTCTACCATATCGACTTCAGATGACATTTATAGCAGGCATCTCATGACATGTGGCAGAGAGATTGCACAGTTCAGTCAGGGAAGCAATTTATCTTTTTAATTTTATTATTATATGTTTGCAGTACATGAAGTTTGGATTCACTTTGAGGAGTGCACACATGTACACATGACATGTTTCTTTTTAAAAATCTCTGTGTCTTCTCTACCCTCTCCTAGTCTCCATCTCTAAAGCCCTTTCCCCCCCTTTTTTTTTTTTGAAACAGGGTCTCATTTTGTAGTTCAGGCTGGTCCTGAGCTCACGAACTAGCCTCAAACTCACAACAACCCTCCTCCCTCTGCCTCCCAAGTGCTGGGATTACAGGCGTAAGACACCACGGCTGGCATTGTGGTGTGTGGTACTGATTGCTGGGATTACGGGGGAGAGCTACCACTCCCAGCGCTGTGATATTTTGTGTGCTGGGGATCGAACTCAGGACCTTGTGCTTGCCAGGCAGACACTGGCATCACTGAGCTAAATCCCCAGTCCCCCCATTTCCATTCTTGTTTTGATCATTTTTACCTCATATTCATGACGTTTAGTGTTTACATATGATCTTTTTGATGACTTGTTGCATCCTCTTTGCAGGTATCTCGTTGAGGATTTTGTGGCTATATTTATTAAAGATATTTTCCTGTAATTCTCTTTTTTGGTTGGATCCTTGGGTGGTTTTAGAATTAGAGTAAGTGAGCTCCCAGGAGTGACATTGATAGTACTCTTTCCTTTCAATTTCATTACATAGGTTGAAGAGTATTGGCATTAGACCTTCCATAAAGTTCTTACAGGATTTGACAGTGAATACATCAGGATTTGGGTTTTCTTTAGTTGCTAGTTTTTATAAATTACTTTTGTAGAGCCAGGGATTTAGATCAGTGGTTCTGGCATTAGCCTGGCAACCACAAGGTCCTGAGTTCAGTCCCTGGTACCACATATCACAGTGGCAGACATGATGTCTCATCCTGTAATGCCAGCACTCAGGAAGCAGAGGCAGGAGGATTGCTGTGAGTTCAAGCCTAGCCTGGGCTAATAGTGAGTTCAAGCTCAGCCTGAACTACTAAGCAGGACCCTGTCTCAAAAAAACTAAAACTAAAAAAAATTACTTTTTCAATCTTAGTGGTTGATATTGAATTATTCAGCGTTTTTTAAATTCAGGGTTTTAATGTCATCTCAGCTCATGGTGAAGAATGTCTAAATATATATCTGCATTTATAGATCTAGGGATTTATTCATTTCTTTTGAGTTCTCTAAATTAAGTACATGTTCTCAAGGTAGTTACTAATGATATGGATTTTGGAAGAGTCCTTTTTGATTCTGTCTTTTTAATTTCTAGTTACATGGATTTAGGTCTTTTCTTTCCTTTTGTTGATTAATACTGACAAGGTTTTTTCTCTTTTGTTTATTCTTGCAAAGAATGTCTTTGATTCATTAATTCTTTGTAAGTTTTGGCATCAATTTTGTTAATTTCTGCTCTGATCTTTATAATTTCTTTCATTCATTGGCTCTAAACTTGAATTGCTTTTGTTTTTGTAGAATCTGAGATGCATCCTTACATTATTTATTTGGACTCATTGTTTTTCTGATGTGGACATTCACAGATATAAAATTCTTTCTTGGGGCTGTAAGTTGTATTGGGATAACTTGATATTTGGAACCCTAATTTCTTCTGTGACTCATTGATTATCCAAGAAGTTATTGTTTAATTTGCATGTGTTTGCATAATTTATGTGGTTTCCTTGGTCATTGATTTCTAGTTTCATTGCAATATGGTCTGACAACTTGTCTGGGATAATTCCCATTCTTTTGTATTTACTCAAGCATACTTTATGGGCAGGCCTGTAGTCTATTTTGCAAAAAGTCCTGTGTGCTACTGAGAAGAATGTGCATTTTGTCATTGTTGGGTGAAACAACTGTTGATATCCATTAAGTGTATTTGTTTCAAGATTTAGTTCAACTTTAATATTTCTTTGTTGATATCTTGTTTAGTTGACCTGTTTGTGACAATGGGGTATTGAGGTCCCCAATTATAATTATGTTTGTATAAAATTATATATGTTTATGTATATAAATTACTTTTAAATATGTTAGTGTTTGTTTTATGATGTTGGACATAGCAATGCTTGGTGTATACATGTTATAGTTGTTGCATTTTGTCCTTGTTGGGTGAAACAACTGTTGATATCCATTAAGTGTATTTGTTTCAAGATTTAGTTCAACTTTAATATTTCTTTGTTGATATTTTGTTTAGTTGACCTGTTTGTGACAATGGGGTATTGAGGTCCCCAATTATAATTGTTTGTATAAAATTATATATGTTTGTGTATATAAATTACTTTTAAATATGTTAGTGTTTGTTTTATGATGTTGGACATAGCAATGCTTGGTGTATACATGTTATAGTTGCTATCTCTTCTTTGTTGTTCCTTTAACCATTGTTCAATATATAGTGTCCTTCTTTGTTCTGATCAACATTAGTTCAAAATCCATTATATCTGAAATTAGGGTAGCTATCCTGTTCTTTTCTTGGTTCATGTTGCATGGACTATTATTTTCCACCTTTTCAATATTAATCAGGCAATTTCTTTTCAAATAAATTTTTTAAAATTCTGAGTATTGTTTGTTTTTCTTGGTCCATTCTGTTAATCTCTTATTTTAGATTGGACCATTGAGACTTCTCGCATTCAAAGTTTTTACTGAAAGATATTGAATTATTCCTATCATGGAATTATTTTCTTGTTTCTTATTTTTCCCTCTCCTGCTTAACTGATCACCCTGTCTGATTTATTTATTCTGTTTGACTCATTGGGTTTGTTGTCTTTATTGTCTCTTTTAGAGTTTATTTGAGAATTTCTTGTAATTCAGATTTGCTTATGAATTTCTTAATGTGCGCTTTATTATAAAAACACCTTATTCTTCTAATTCTTTCATGTATATTCCTAGCAGGGGAACAGTAGGGTCAAATGGGACCTGTAATCCTAGATTTTTGAGGAATCTCCTCAATGGTTGCTCCAGTCTACATTGCTACCAATAGTAGAGACGAATTAGAAGAACCATATCATAGCAACATATGTGCACCCATGTTCATAACAGCTCAGTTTGTGATAACTAAATCTTGGAAAAAACCTAAATGCCTATCAAGTGGAGACTGGATAAAGAAGATGTGATTTTAAAAAATAAAATGGAGTATTACTCTGCCATAAAAATGATAAGTTTGAGTCATTTATACTCAATAGGCATACCTTGAGGACACACTAATAAGTGAAATAAATAGGTTGCAGATATGTAAATATCATATCTTTTCTCTGATATGAGAATCTGAAGATGTAAATGAGTTCTAGAATGCATGATAGATTTTGTGAAATAGGAAATATTCAAAGGGAAAAGGGTAGGTGAAAGTAATGAGGGGAAAGAAAAAAATATCAAAAAAAGATAAAGACGAGATCGGGCGCATTCAGGGTGGTATGGCTGTAGAAAAACTCCCATTGGAAAGACAGATGTACACCCTTGTTCATAGCAGCTCAGTTCGTGATAGCTCAATCTTGGAAACAACCCAAATGTCCATCAACTGGAGAGTGGATAAAGAAGATGTGGTTTTTTTACAAAATGGAGTATTACTCTGCCATAAAGAATGACAAGATCGATCCATTTAGGTGCAAATGGAGACATCTGG
>PVIC010055721.1:0-11219 GCA_004025085.1 Thryonomys swinderianus
TTTTTTTTTTTTTTTTTTTTGCTTTTTGAGACAGGGTCTCGCTTTTGTAGTTCAGGCTGGCCCTGAGCTCACTATGGTGCCCAGGCAAGCCGCCGCGAACTCAGCAATCCTCCCATCCCTGCCTCCCCAGTGCTGGGATGACAGGCGTGAGCCACCACCTCCGGGATTGTGGTATGCGGTGTTGATTGTTGGTGGGCATGTTTCCACGCCCAGCATTATATGTGGTTACGGGGATCGAACTCAGGACCTTGCGCTTGCGAGGCAGGCGCCGGAACCACTGAGCTAACCCTCCGGCCCTGGGATAACTTTTATTGCACAGGGCACTGCCTTCCTCTGGCTACCTTTTGAGGGCGACCGAGCCATTAGTGAGTCGTCCAAGGAGAAGCTTCCGAAGGCAGTGGGACCCTGGTGTGTGACTGCCGCCCCGGAGGAGTCTGGCGGGTGGGAAGGCCCTGTGAGGGGAGCTGTGGGAGCTTGCAGGTGAGAGTGAGGAGTAGGAGGAGAAACGATCCTCCTAAAACAGGCAGTCATGGTGAAGGGCAAGCAAGGAAAAAACAATGCCAGAGAAAAGCTATCTCGGAGCTAAACTATTTGGGGGGAGAGCTGAGCCAGAGAGGATGGGTAGCTCACATTGGTCGTAGCACACACTGATCCTGGGTGCAAGTAAAGTAACAGCATGTGCATTTACAGGCAGACTTCGAATAAGCGGAGACAGAGGCCGCCTTGCCCATCTCAGCCCAGTGCACGCTCGAAGGCTCGTAAGAAAGAGGTATTCGCACAGCGGATCTCCGTGAGGATGCACAGGCACTGGAGAGGTCCAGAGCCTTGGACGCAGGACTCCGGGTACCCTTCTCACTACCAGTAGACAAAAACCAGGCTGCAGCGCCACTCTCTGCCGCTGGGGGCAGCACGGCCCTGTTACGCACCACGCGCCCCGCAGCTGCGCCGCTCTTGGCGCCTCGGTGCGCAGCCGCCTGGCGCCGCTCGCCATTGGCTGCCCCATCACCGCCATGTTGGCGGAAGTGGAGTGCCCGGGCGTGGAGGGGCTGGGTCGCTGCGTCCGCCCGCACCCTCCTGCGTCCTCAGCCCAGGCGGGATGGAGAAACGCAGGATGAACTTGCCCACTGGGCCAGACACGCTGTGCTTCGACAAGGACGAGTTTCTGAAGGTGCGCGGCCCGGAGGGTGGGCTGCCGGGAATCTTCCGGGGGAATCGGCGCTGTGGTCAGGTCGAGGGCAGAGGCCTTAAGGTTCCCTGGCCCAGTATTGCGGTCCGGTCCGGGCTGGCCCGGGGGTGGAGTGACCGGTGCTCCTGGTTTAGGGAGAGTGTGAGTGCGCCCCGGGGTCCACACACTGCTCGGGGTCAGGTCTGGAAAAGCTTAGGGTTTTAGCCTGACGTTCGTGGAAAGCTGGAATGTAAGTGTGAAAGTTTGGCACTTTTCACTTTGTCGTTGTACAGCATCTCTTCTGAAGTCACTGTACTTACACCTAGAGTTAACTTAAAATTGGTTTGCAGATAATTGTAGGACATAAGCTCACAGAAACGAAATACAAACCAAAAACACTAATAAAAGTTGACTAGGCACAACCTAGAAAATGTCCAGAACTACGAAGAACTTTGCTTCCCTCCAGGTTGTCACCTAAACTGTCCAAAAATATATTTAACTTCTTAAGATTGAGGTTTTTGACAACAATAGATTGTTTCAGAATTAGAAATGTAGACGTTTGGGCTCAGTAGGTACTTAAGATATTGAACAAGTTCTCTTAAACTCAGTTTTACTTGGCGGGGGATGCCTTTTTTTCAAGTGGTAATTTTCTTTTATAGTTTAACTGTCCCGTCTTTTTGATACTTATATTCAGGTCGCATATCTGAAATGAAGTTTTTTAATTTGGGTTTTTATTGTTGTTGTAAAGTAGCTAGATGAGACACAAACCTGTAATCTCTCCACTGGAGAAGCCTGAGGCAGGAGGATAGAAAGCTTAAGCCCAAAACGAAACAAAGCTTATGTAGATAGGGGGTGGGGATAGGGGGAATGGGAAAAGATTAGAATTAAGTATTGTCAGGGACTGGTACAAATTCTCAATATTGATGGTGATCACAATGTGTATATAAAATGTACCAGTAAAATAAGTTTTTTAAAAAAGGCTCGAGCCCAGCCTGAATAATTTAGCCAGACCCTATTGCAAGATAAAAAAGGACTGGAATGTAGTCTATCCGAGGCCCTGGATTCAACCCCTAGTACAGAGAAAAATGGGGTGGGGGAAGGGAAAAAAAGGAAGGGGAGAGAGAGAGAGAGGAAGGAAGGAAAGGTGTATCCTATATTGTGTGCCCATATGGACCTTATCTAGACTCAGGAATAACATACCTGTTCGTGCAGAGAAGTCCCTGCAATTAAGTGTAATTTGAGGGGTGCCTGAAAAAGTGAACAGTTAGTTCACTCAACCAAACACCTTTCATCTACACTCTGGCTGAGGAAGATGGGAGAGTCTAAGGATCCTGATGGAGAGAGTGCAGTGCAGGAAGAAGAATATATATGGTGGTCAGGGTCTTGTTCCCACACAAGAATCTCAAGAGCATAGAAAAGTTCAGTTTTCTGCCTGTTACTTAGGCTTCCTTCAGGCATAATGCCAACATTGGTTTGGATTCACTGGCCCTACCATCTTCATATTTAGAGGTGCCAGAATGTCTTTGCTAAACACAGCTTCAAGAAATAGAAATCAAACAAGTCATAAAATGGAGCAAACAGGAAAGGGACAAATGCCAACAGTTCTATGTTTAATGGCTCGTAAACCTCTGAATATGCCATGGAATTTGAGTGTTAATAAACATGAACACTTCAGACTTAGAAGAAAATACAGAGAACAGCTGTTCTCTGTAAAATGTTGATTGTGTAGGTGGAACAAAAAGTTAAAAGTTGTTTGAAGTTTTTATTTCCTTTACAGACATTTTCTCAGTTGCTGTTTTGTGGCAGAAAGGATGTGTAGGGCCCTTGCTTATCAGGGTTTTTTTTTTTTTTTTTTTTTGCTTTTTGAGACAGGGTCTCGCGTTGTAGTTCAAGCTGGCCCTGAGCTCACTATGTAGCCCAGGCAAGCCGCCGCGAACTCAGCAATCCTCCTGTCTCTGCCTCCCGAGTGCTGGGATTACAGGCGTGAGCCACCAGGTCCCTCATTGTGGTATGCGGTGTTGATTGTTGGTGGGCGTGTCTCCACGCCCAGCATTATATGTGGTTACTGGGGATCGAACTCAGGACCTTGTGCTTGCGAGCCAGGCGCCGGAACCACTGAGCTAACCCTCTGGCCCTATCAGGGTTATATTTATACAAGTCGGACATGTGCACACCTGTAATCCCAGCACTCAGGAGGTCAAGGCAGGAGGATTGTGAATTCAAGGGGAGCCTGGACTACATAATGAATTCAAGGCCAGCCTGAACTGCATAACAAGACCCTGTATCAAAACCAAACCAAACCACATATATATTTATACATTTATGTCTCATTTAACACATTTTGCAATGGCGTAAGTCTAGGTTGTTTTGCATGTGAGAAGAGTAGGCTATCAGATATGTATTAGGAGAGTTGAGATTACTTGAACCCAGTCATTTACCTGGAAACTTCTGCCATGAGTTTGTCAGATGATTGACAGCCTGCTAATGTAATGGTAGCAATTGTTTATTCAGTACACAGGCATTCATTAGTCACCTGTTATATGCCAGGCAGCAATGTGTACATAAAGAGACAAGGATGAATAAGGTATGGCTTGGTTTTTGAGGTGGTAAAAGGAAGAATATGTGCATCCAGAAACCGCACTTAGACTGGGGTGACCAGAGTGTGGAAAAATGTCCAGAACTCGGCTAGAAAGGTAAATGAGGGGGGTTGCAAGTTGAAGCCGGCCCTATACACTGGATGAAGGCTTTGTGCTCAATGCAGTGTTCACTGTGGAGTTAAAAAGTAAAACAAAGTTGGGTCAGAGATTTAGCTCAGTGGTTCCGGTGCCTGCCTCGCCAGCACAGGGCCCTAAATTCCATCCTGGTAACCACATACAATGCTGGGCGTGGTGACTCACGCCCACCAGCAGTCAATACCACATACCACAGTGCAGGGCGTGGTGGCTCACGCCTGTAATCCCAGCACTCGGGAGGCAGAGACTGGAGGATTGCTGAGTTCCAGGCTTGCCTGGGCTACATAGTGAGCTGAGGGTCAGCCTAAACTACAAAGTGAGACCCTGTCTCAAAAAAAAAAAGTAAGCCGGGCATGGTGGCTCACGCCTGTAATCCCAGCACTCAGGAGGCAGAGACAGGAGGATTGATGAGTTCGAGGCTTGCCTGGGCTACATAGTGAGCTCAGGGCCAGCCTGAATTACAAAGTGAGACCCTGTCTCAAAAAAAAAAAAAAAAAAGTAAAACAAAGTTAAGTGGCCACACCTGTTGCATCAGTTCTGGTTGGTAGCAGGAGGCTGCTCATACTCTTAGAGTTCATAGCCAATTGATGGGCGAAATAAGATAGAAGGTATTGGGTAGGAAGAAGGTGATGTATTACAAGTTCAAGTTGGATCCATGTATCTGACTGTGCTGCTGAGGTAGTATCATTCACTTCTGTCTCAACATTCCTTTTTACATTAAAAAAAAGCTATAAATGGGTATATATTCACTTTGCTGATAATGACCTCATTCCTGCACTTCTCTTTGCCTGCTGTGGGGCTCTCATTTCTCCTGGTTACTGTGATCCATGCTGGCTTCCATGCCCCCTCATCAAGGGACCTTGTCATTCTCCCTTCCTATCACCTCTTTCCCACACCTTCTCACTGCCATCTTAGCCTGGTGCCCTTGCCTTCCTTCACAAGACCTTGTTATTTCCCCTTCCCACTAACTTTCAGAAACTTCTCCTCAGTCCCCCATCTCTGGTTATTCCAGTTATATCAAAATTTCAAGCTCATATTGTGCTTCTCCCCTTTCACCCAGGCTCATGCTGGCTTCTAGCCCATCATTCCATTGCATATTTCTCACCAAAAAAAAAGTAGTTGACAGTCCAGCAGGCCTTTCTTGTCTTTCTGAGGACAAGGTTTGTTTATTGTCTGTGAGTTCAGTTTTGAACATCCTGAGTTTGAGGTATCTCAGAAACATCCCAAAAGGAGCAGGAGCTATAGGTGACTTGAAACTGCATACATAGTCAGGAGGCTGCATGGAGCAGATCATCTGGAAGAGCTGATAGAAGTTAGAAAGCAATGCAGCTCAGTGTTCCTGAACGTTTGTACTGCAAAGCATTATCATCTTGTAGCTGCCGGCTTGCCTCACAAGTCACCGTGGGCTCTGGTTCTTCATGGATTGGCAAAATTCTCCTCAGCCTCAATTCAAAACAAATAATATGAAACTGCCACAAAAATTCTAACTCAATTTAGATGGAAATTGGACTATACTTCATGAACATACAGCTTATTTAATTGGCACTTGGTAAAAAAGTAGTATTTGCAAAAATGTTTTTTGGGCCACTTTTGGTTTTGATTCTCTTTTTTTTCTTCACAATATAGTATTATAAAACTTACCATCTGAGTTAAACACTGAATTCATGGACCTTTAAATTATTATTACTTGTGATTTTTTTTTTCAAAATCAGGTACCGAGGAGAATGATGTAAATAAAACCTTTTGTTGTTTAATTGAACCTAACAGCATTTAACACCAGATTTCTTTGAACATGTAACTAAACAGAGTAATCACAGACTGGGGCTTTTTATATATAGAGTCTAGCATTTCAAGACATTAAGTTGAGAAGGTAAGCTAAAAACATAGGTTATATTAAGGTTAAATTGGGATAGAGGAAAAAGAAATAGCTAGAACAAAGCTCACCTAATTGTTAAGTGGTTGTTAAGGGATATAAATTTCTTTTGTCTTTTCAAAAATATGTCATACAGATATGATACTGAGCAAAGGACTAGAAACAAAAATTATTAAGTCAAACTAAATCCTTAGAATTAAAATATCATTTCAAGGCCTTTGTAGATATCTGTCCATAGACAATGGCAAACTCTCAGCATACTTTTTTTTTTGTGCCAGGGTCTTGCTTTGTAGTTCAGCCTGGCCCTGAGCTCACTATGTAGACCAGGCAAGCCTTGAACTAATAGCAATCCTCCTGCCTCAGCTTCCTCAGTGCTGGCATTGTAGGCATGAGCTTCCATGTCCAGCATTGTGGTGTGTGGTACTGATTGCTGGTGGGCGTGAGTCACCTGGCATTGTGGTATGAGGTTACTGGAGATCTAACTGGGGACCCTGTGCTTGCTAGGCAGGTGCCAGAACCACTGAGCTAAATCCCCGGCACATAGCATACATTTTTAATTCCTTGACCTTTGGGAACCTAGGTTTTAGCCGCCATGTGCCAGTGGTACCACCTTTCCTGGACAAAGGATTAGTTTGGGGGCAAGAGTGGAAGAGGAGAGTCCAGAATGTTTTTGTATACCTGCATTCTTCTGTGGTCTGATCTCTTTCCAGTTTTTCCCTGGCCAGCTCTCCACTGTGTTCAGATTTCAGCTTATGTTACTTTGTGGGAGTCTTCCTTCATCATCCAAAATAGCATATCCTACTTTGTCACCCACCTTCAGTGTCCTCACTTTTTTTTTTTTTCTAGCACTTATTACTGCTCATTAGTGTTATGTTGATTTATTTACCTGGTTTTGTTTCCCCTCATTTCTTTATTAGGAAATATGCTCCTTGAAAACAGTCACATTGAGTTTGTTCTCATTGCTCTGTCCCCATGACATTATTTGGAATAAAACCTGAATTACTTGAAAAATATACAAGTAATACTGATTGAATATATATACAAGAGCTTTATGATAGATCTCATTCTTTTCTGTTGTATATTTCTAGGCTTTAAAAATTGCATGTCATGTGTCCACCATTAGAGTATCATGCAGAGTTACCACTTAAAGATCACTCCTCCATCTGTTCATTCCCCCTGTTCCTGGCAACCACTAATTCTTTTAGAGTTTCCATAGTTTTGTCATTTCCGTGGTGTCATTAGTTGGAATTAGACAATAGTCTTTTCAGATTGGGTTCTTTCACTTAGAAATACATTTAAGATTCTTCCATGTCTTTGTGTCTTACTCAAATGGTAAGCTTTGGGGTCGGGGCAGTGGGCAGTACTGGTGGTTGAATCCAAAGGCCTGCGCACTGAGCTTTATCCCCTGCTGTGTTCATTCATTTACCTATTTGTTTTTCTTGAGACAGGATCTTGGTAAGTCATTTTATTGCTTAGGCTGGCTCAACTCTCAGTCTTCGTGCCTCATTTAATTTTATTGGTGAATAATGTCCCATTACATGGATTTACTGGTTTGTTCATTCATCCATCTGTTAAAAGAAATTATGACTGCTTCAAGGTTTAGGCAGTTAGAATAAAATACAATGAATCTTTATGTGCAGATTTTAATGTGGACATACATTTTCAACTCACTTGGGTAAATACAAAGGTGCACATTTAGTAAGGCTGTGTTTAGTTTTGTAAGAAACTGCAAAACTGTGTTCTAAAGTGGCTGTATCCTTTTACATTTCCACCAGCAATGAATGAGAGTTCTTGTTGCTCCACATCCTTGCCAGCATTTGGTGTGGTGCTGTCTTCTTAAAAGTTGCACTTTCCTTACAATGTGTCATGTTGAGCATCTTTTCAGATCTTTAGCCCATTTTAAAACTACTTTGATATCTTATTAGCTCCCCAAGTTTGAGATATGATTGGCAAATAAAAATTGTACACATCATTGTGAAATGAAATTCAGTAAATTTCAAGTATGCAACTTATTATTACTAACCATAGTTATGCTATACATTAGATCTCTAAAGTTTATTAATAATTGAAAGCCTGTATCATTTTACCATATTTCTTCATTCTACCCACACTTCACTTTCACGTTTTTGTACCCACTTTTAGCTCATAAAATACTTGTATGGCTGTGTCTTGTTTCACTTACTATAATGTCCTCCAAGTTCATCATTGTTGTTACCCATGACTTCCTTCTTTGCTGTTGTCTGTGTACCACGTTTTCTGTGTGTGTTCATGTGGTGGTAGATGGTTGGGTCGTTTCTATCTTAGCTGTGGTAAATAATGCTGCAGTGAGCATGGAGTGCAAATGCCTCTGAAACAGTGGTTTCATTTCTTTTGATAAATTCAAGTACCAGGGTTCCTGGATCATATGGTAGTTCTATTTTTAATTTTTTTGAGGAGCTTCTTACTATTTTTCATGACTGCATGAATTCACAATGTTTTTAATATTTCTTTATGTACTTTGGATTCAAGGCTTTTGTTAGAAATGTGTTTTATAGATATTTTCTCCCAGCAGTGTCTTTTAGAGCAGAAGTTTCTGATTATGATGAAGTCAAGTTTATCAATATTTTCTTGCATGAATTGTGCTTTTGCTGTTGCCGAAATCGAGTTTATTGGATTTATTAGATATTTAGATTTTCTCTTACGTTATCTTCTAGAAGATTTTTGTTTTAAATTTGGGACTGTTTTCCATTGTGAGTTAATTTCTGAGAAAAGTTTAGAAAGCCTTTGTCTGTTTTCTTTTTTCACATGTGAATACCTATTGTTCCCACACCATTTGTTGAAGAGTCTGTATTTTCTCTATTGTGCTGCCTTGTTCCTTTTTTGAAGAAGGCCTTATGATTACTAAGAGATCTGTTTCTGGCTCCCTGGTCTGCTATATCTGTCTTTGTTTTTTTTTTTTTTTTCTTTTGCCAGTCCCACTGCTATAATAGCAAGAGTTGAGACTGACAGTGTCAGTCCTCTGAAGTTTACTTTTCTTCTTCAGTGTTGTGTTGGGTATTCTGGATCTTTTACCTTTCTAAAGAAACTTTAAAATCATTTTCTTGTTAGCTACAAATTAACTTTCTGGGATTTTGATTAAGATTGCATTGATTCTGAAGATCAAGTTGGGAAGAGCAGACATTTGAACCGTACTGACTCTTCATGACCATGAATGTAGGAAGCCTGTAGTTTTGAAGATACTGTATTGTGTTCTTTCATTGGAAGGTTTTTAGTTTTCCTCTTATAAATAGATATTATGTTTTATTAAATTTCTGCCTAAATATTTAATTTTATGTGTATAGTTATCACTTCTCGGCCTTTTGGCTAAGATCAAGTGTAATTTTATGTGTATAGTAACATAACTGGCATTATATTTTAAAATTTTAAATTCTGCTTGTTTATTGGTCTGTAGGAAAGCAGTTCGCTTTACATTTTGACCTTGAATTCTGCAGTCTTGCTATTATATTCCATGAGCTTTTAAATTTTGTTTGGGATTTTTCTATACCAACCTGTTACCTGAGCACAGTTTTATTTTTTCCTTCTCCATCGAATATACTTTTGTAACCTTCTGTCTTATTTTATTAGCTCGAGTTAATTTTGAGTAAAGTGATGAAAAGGAAGATCTCTGCCTTATTTCTCTTCTAGGAAGTCTTCTGGTTTCTCATTAATATGAAATTAGTTGTAAGTTTGTAGATGTTCTTTATTGAGTTAATGAATTTCCCCTCTGTTACTAGTTTTCTGGAGGCTTTCAATAAATTTTGTCAACTGCTTTTGCCCTTAATACATTTTTTTAAGGTTGTGTGGTGAATTACATTAACAAATTTTCTAATGTTAAACCAGCTTTATGTGTCTGTTTATTTGTGGAAATGAGATCCAGATAGCTGCAGTATATTATTTTTGCATACATTGTTGGATCTAATTTGCTAATATTTTTGAGAATATTTGCATCTGAATTCATGAGAGAGACTGCTTTATAGTTTTCCTTTCTTACTAAACCTTTCATTTTTAACATTAAGAGTAATCCTGGCCTCACAGAATGTGATAGGAAATTTTTCCTTTACTTTCTGTAAGAGATGATAGAGAATTGTATAATTTCTTTTAATTATATGTATAAATTTCTTCCTTAATGGAAGAAATTGGTCAGATTCACTAGGTCAGTAGCAGTGACCCTTCTTTCATGTAATAGTAATGGTTTACATCTTTCCTTTTTTGTTTTCTTCTTGGTTATCCCAGTTCAATTTATCATTTTAATTGATCTTTGTAAAGAACTAGTTTTTTATTTCATCGTTTTGGGGTTTTTTTCCTGTTACTTGTTTTTAATTTTATTGGTTTCTGGGCCAGAGATTTAGCTCAGTGGTTCCAGTGCCTGCCTCGCAAGCGCAAGGTCCTGAGTTCGATCCAGGTAACTACATACAGTGCTGGACGTGGTGACTCACGCCCACCAGCAATCAATACCACATACCACAGTGCCGGGCATGGTGGCTCACGCCTGTAATCCCAGCACTCAGGAGGCAGAGACAGGAGGATTGCTGAGTTCCAGGCTTGCCTGGGCACCATAGTGAGCTGAGGGCCAGCCTGAACTACAAAGCAAGACCCTGTCTCCAAAAAAAAAAAAATATATATATATATATATATTGGTTTCTATTCAAATAGTTTTATTTTCTTCTGCTTATTTTAGATTTAATTTGGTGTTTTTCTAGTTCTCTAAGAAGAAGCTGATATGACTGATTTTACTCTTAATACTTGCGTTTGATATTTTTTCCTGTAAAGCACTGTTTTTGCCACGCCCACAAAATTTGCTAAATTGTACTTTTATTTTCATTAATTTGAAATACTATTTCTCAAAAAAAGTTCTCAAGTGTGATATAGAAGTGATAATCTCCAAGTATTTTGAAGTTTTCTGGAAGTATTCTGATCCTAATTTCTAGTTTAATTCTACTTGGTATGGGACCATAGCTTGTGTGATTTTTATTTTTAAAAACTTGTTAAGGTTTGTTTTATGGCCTAGATCATGGCATGTCAAGGTGAGTATTTCATATGAGTTTGAAGAAGACCCCTGCTGCTGTTGATGAAATGCAGTTGTTCAGTATATCCAGATGGTCAGTAGTGCTGTGGAGACCAGATGTCTTCTTAGGGTTTTTTACTTGCTGAGTCTGCCCATTTTTGGTGGAGCTGTGATTTGTTGTTAGACCCATACACATTAAGGGTGATTATTTCTTCTTGGAGAATTGATTCTTTTATTATAATAGGCCTCTTTATCTTTAATAATTTTCTTTGTTCTGCAAAGAACAAAGTCTGCAGTCTGCTTTGTCTAAAATTAACAACTCTAACTTTCTGATTACTGTTAGAATGTTTAATATATGTGAACATTTTACTTAGTGATTTTTAAAATTTTTTAAAATTGAAATTAATATCAAGATTCAGCATTTTA
>PVIC010055722.1:0-11145 GCA_004025085.1 Thryonomys swinderianus
TCCAAAACCCAGTCTGTCCATTATAGCAATGTCCCTCAGTCTCCAGCATCTCTAGGAAACACCTGGGGTCTTGCTAAGTGCCTCTTCTGATACAGAAGAGCTACAGGGGGGTGGATATTCTGTATTTCTGACAAGATCCCAAGATCCCATTGCCCTTGGTCCTAGACCTCAGTTGGAATTAGTGTTGAAAAAGATGCTTTTAATTGCTTAATTCACTGGTGTTGACTGCACTGTCATCTTCTGCCCATATGTATAGCCCTTTCTCTCAAAGTGTTTTCATCTATTTATAATTCTTAAATATCCCAGGTGAGCTCAGGGTCACCTTGAAGATTGTGCAAAATTTCCCCCAGAATTTCTCCCATCTTATCTGCCTTGTTTTTACTGAGGATCGATTTTACTTGCTTCCTGTCTTCTGTTTATTCTCAGAAGACAGGTTGTCTCCAGATACATGAAACTCAGCTCTGAGGGAACTTTTTAAAAGAGAAGCTCAGGAAGTTCCACTCTGAATATCTCTTCTGATGAGTTACCCGAATCAGCGTAAGCCTTAGGTTACTTTTGCTGCATCTTCATCCTTCATATGACTTCATGTTTCATTTGGTGAGAAATCTTGTATAACAAGTTGATATGTATTAAAATATATGTATAACATAATAGAATCCTTTGATATATAAATCGTAAAATTAGAAAGAGCCCATCTTTCCCCTCTGTACTGTTCTGCACATCCGTGTAATAGAGTGACAACAGTTGACACGGAGCGATCACAGATCGCATCACTGGGCCCACTGTTCACACTTCCTTCCCCTGTGCTACTTGCAAAGGGACTTTGTAACTTCTCTCATCAAGAGATGAAGTCTATTTCCTCAGCTTTTGAATTAGGGCTGTGTTCTGTTTCGGCTAGCAGTATATGTGGATGATGCGTTAGCTCTCAAAAGGTCTTGCTTTCCTGATGTTACAAAAAGATGCCTTTCACTGCTTGAGCCACTGGTGGTGACCTTACCATGAGACTGGTACCATGAGAGTACCAAATCTTTGCTATGAAATTAAACCTGGACTACCTGCTGGATGATGAGAGTTAATGTGAAACAGAGCCAGGTGACCCTCCCCAGACCATCCCAGACCAGCCAGGCCATCCCAGACCAGCTGCTGTTAGTAAAAGCAGCATGTAATGTATAAAGAAGTCTTGGACAATCTTGAAGTACAGGACAGAAAGTGGGAGTACGTCTGAAGAAAGCTTCTAGCCAAAGCCTAATGCATTTCAGACATGCCTTCATGATGTAGGGATCAAAAAGCTTTATAGAAGAAGAAGCTCAAAACTTGGTCCTGAAGAATAAGTAGGATTTCAAAGAGTAGCAAAGGGGAGAAAATCCTAAGCAGGGCAATAGCGTGAATAACAGTACTGGGTGGGGAGAGGGAAAGATTTAAAGGAAATTTAACAATTTAGATTCATTGAAGCGTAAAATGGACAACACGAAGTTGGGGTTGGTAAAGTTTGAAAGCCAGATTATGCAACGTTGTGAAGGCCATGGAGTGCTAAGTCAGACTGGGTGTCATCTAATCTGATGTGTAATGAGGAAGCACGAAGGCTTGTTCAACTGGCGACCTGTAGGTTGGATATGCCTGATTTACCAGAGTGAAGAGGAATTGTCTTGGCCTGAATATAAAATAAAAAATATAGTTAACATGTAAAATAACAAAATTTTTAAAAACATTTATTATAACACAGTGTGTCCAGCCAGTGGGCCACATGTCAGACACATCTGTACACAGAAATTTAGAACTGTTGGAAAAATCCTCTGGAAAGTCAGAGTCGGCGATCTCATGTCATCTTTCAATCATGTGTGGAAGACTTGAGAAGGGAGAGACTGGAGTGCACAGACCAGTAAGGCAAGAGGGCAGAATCCTAGGTGAAGGAGACACCAGGGCTCACGAATTCTCAGTGACTGGCGAACCAATGGCATCTTAAACTGGACAATTCTTTCTTATAAGGAAATTCCCTTACCATTCCTGGCTCTCAGACTTTGAAAGCCGGTTCCATCTCCTTTATCCTAACTAAAAAAATCATCCTCACTCTTTTCCAAATCCATCCTCTGTCAGAGTGGAAACCACTGGGCCTTAAAGTAACAGGAAATCGAGGGGATGACAGAAATGATGAGGTGAACTTACATGCAAAACTAGTAGGAGTTTATTCTGTAATAGGACAGAAAAGGTTGCTCTCAATATTGATTCTGGAGTTTTTAAGATGTGGGTCACTTGGGGTAAGTAACCCTTTATAAAGAGGCAACCCTAAAGAAATAGCTTTAGGAATGCTCAGGAGAAGCATCAGGAGTAGTGAGAAACTCAAAACCCTAAATTTCTGTTCTTAGCCCTGACCTTCTATGGCAATTTTATTTGTGAAGCTTTTTTATCTCAAAACCAACATGTATAAGGGCAGCAGGCACCAAGCCTTGTCATGAAGTGGGCTACCACCACCCGAACTCCAATTCTTGATATTTTTGTGATGCTGGGAAACTATGTAATGGGCTTCTTCCTTATTGTTGTTGTTGTTGTTTTTCTTCTTCTTCTTTTTAATAACAAACAGCTTGGAATTAATAGTTTTTAATGGCTCTACCACTGTTGTCAATATTCTGGAAAGCTATGATGTATTAAGATTTTATTTCTGTCAAAGCCAAGTGATGACATTTTAGACAAAATTAATTATTTGCATCTTGATTTACTATAATCAGAATGTGTTAACCTTTGGGCCCCAACATTCAAAACAGTTGATGTGCACTTTATTGTGGTTTAGTTTACTTTGGATGCAGTTATTTTCATTGAATCGATTAACATTCATCAGTTAACATGTATTAAATATCCTCAGGACAAAAATGACTACAATACATTTAAATGCAATAATTCCACAACTGCCTGGGATTTAAAGATGGATGAAAGGATGAGAAGATAGGAAACAAAACTAATTTCATCCCACAGCTACTTTTAAAAAATCTTTATTAACTCATAGAGTGAGAAAGAGCTGTCTAATCTTATTCAAAGTCTTAATGTTGGCCTTTATCTGGTAACTGTCACAGAAACCTAAAAGGTCCCTTTTCTTATTGAAATTCTTTTTTTCCCTAGAACTCAGAGCTAAAATTGTTCTCCCAAAGTCACCCACAGATTGTCAAATCCAATAAATCCATGGATGCACCTTTTTTTCCTAGACATAAATAACATCCTGTTTCTTTGTGTAAGCCTTAAAACTACTCCTTACTGCTCAGTCATGCATAGTACACATGACTCTGGCTACTTAACTTCACTCAGACTCAGTTTATTTGCCTCTAAAGCAGGGAAAATATTACCAAGCTCCTGTGATTGAAGTAAGGTTTAAGGGAGTGATGTCATGCTAATTACAATAAAACTGTGCGTAGAAAGCATGCTGTATGCTTTGTAAAAGTTCACGGCCAACATCATCCTGTTGCTGAGAGCCCTTTAGAACTGATTAGGAAAGAAATATGACTAACATGGCTGGATTATGAGAGGCATTTGTTTCCTTCTTTCAGCAAATTAGATTACTGCAAACATGAAAATCTCTGTTTTCCCTGAAGATGGATTTGTGAGAATAGAGATAATGAGATTGTTTATTACACATTGGCAGAAAATGTCATAATTCACTTTAAAAATAAAATATCAATCAGTAATAAACAAATTCAAAGGTCAATATTTATAGCATTTGGTGCAAAAATTTAGGTGTTTTGAATACCTATTTATTCCTAGTATAATCAATTCTAAGACCAGGAAGGCTGGTGAATTAAACAAAAATATTCTATGCAGTTTTCAGCTGGTGCCAAAATCCACTACAGAGAGAGGACAAGGTTAAAAGATTCATCATCCACCTGAAAAGTGTGTCCTTAGATGAGTTCCTTAACTATTAAGCATTAGTTCATCTATTTGTAAATTAGTTTAAATAAGACACTACCTACTCCTCAGGGCTATCAAAAATATTAGGGACTACCTGTGAAAGTAGTTTAGAAATTAGCAGAGTTTGGGCCCAAGAGGTAGTTCAGTGATTCTGGTGCCTGCCTAGCAAGTGCAAAATCTCTGGTTCGATCCCTGCTAACCATATGGGGCATGGTAACTCATGCCCACTAGCAATCAGTACCACATACCACAGTGCCAGGCATAGTGGCTCGTGCCTGTCATCCCAGCACTCGGGAGGCAGAGACAGGAGGATTGCTGAGTTCCAGGCTTGCCTGGGCTACATAGTGAGCTGAGGGCCAGCCTGAACTACGAAGGGAGACCCTGTCTCAAAAAAAAAAAAAAGAAGATGAAGAAATTAGTAGGGTTTATACATTGTTATAATTGGTATTTTAACATTAGCTGGTAATATTTCATAACTCTTTACCAGGGAGATGAGATATGGAATGTCATAAAAATGCTGAATGATTCTAGCATGTGATTACTTTGATACAAAATCCTCTTTTGAGTTGTCACATTATTTTAACAAGTTCATACACTGTGCATTGAAAATTCACGTAAGCACAAAATCATTTTAGTATTTTAAAGGATGTCATTAGTTCTACAAATGGAAAAAAAATCTAGCCAATTTTCTGAAGTCTACATATGAGGCCAACATTTTGTCACATATTCATTTTCTTCATTTCAACTTTCAGTAAACTTAAGTGATTTTTAATGCTATTAATCAGACAAAAGAGAAATATCACTGATTGAACTATAAAATTCTTTTAAAGAGAGTCCACTTGTGATTATTTCACTGTTTATTCTTTTTTCAGTGCTGGGATTGAACCCACGTCTTCACATTTGCTAGGCAAACACTTTACCACCAACCTATACCCCAGTCCTACTTCACAGGTTTAAAAGCAGCTCTCAGCATTAGCTTTCTGATTAAAGCATGAAGTTAGAGCCAGGTGTGGTGGCTCACGCCTGTAATCCCAGCACTCGGGAGGCAGAGACAGGAGGACTGCTGAGTTCTAGGCTTGCCTGGGCTACATAGTGAGCTCAGAGCCAGCCTGAACTACAAAGCGAGACCCTGTCTCAAAAAAAAAAATTATGAAGTTAGATCCTTTCAGCTGGCCTTCATCATAAGACACTGTGGTTTCTTAGCCCCAAGGAGCAATAGAGAGTATCTGCACTATCTTTGTCATTCTCTTCTACACTGAATTTACCATTTTGTAAATCAAAAACAGACTCAGAAAGATGATGGAATTCTTCATAATCACGCAGCTGACTGACCAGGTCTCCTAACTTAATCCAGACTTCTTTTTACTGCATCTCACCACATATGTTCTCTTTCCCTTATTATATGTGCTCTTTTTTTGTCCCTTCTTTTGAGATGTCAGCATACACCTGATTATTTTTTCCACCTTAGGCCACACTTTACTGAGAGCTCATTTCTGAGTCTGCACAAGAATACAACAGTCTGAGACTTTTCTATGTAGAATCAGGCCCAGGGTGGGAAATCAGGCCTCTTACCTCACTCCAGTTTCCAACAATCCAGTATGCGGGCCTGTGGTCCTTGGCAAGCGGCTTGTAATTGGAAGCATTCAGCAAAAACCCTTCAGCAATCAGACTGGTTGCATCTTCCTCAGTCAGGACTGGTCCAGGACCTTGTGTCTGATTTGAACTGTTTGGAAGTTCCAGGTGGTTACGATTTACTGACTTCGAGGAGGGCATTGGCTCATGCTCTTCTTCAATGGGGAGTGGGGTGTTACTTGGCTTTTCAGTGACCATTCCACTGGGTCTTTGGTTGGGTAGTAATCCTTCCATCACCGTGCTGAAGGCATGCCACAAGGACTCATCCCCATCGTGAGGTGCTGGTAGGGGTCCAAATGGCATTTCTGTACTTCGCTCCATTGGACCATCCTTTCCAGGTGCTTTGATCTTGGTCCATGTTACAGAGTTGCTTTCATCTTTGTCCTTAGGCTGTTCACTTTCTTCCCCTGAGCCACTATGAGTCTCCATCTCTGGATCTTTGCTCAAAGTATTGTAAAAGGGAGTTACCTGCCAAGTTGTAACACTGCCAGAAGATGTCAAGTCAAGACCATTTGTTGTAGCTACAATGTCTCTGGCTGAGGTAGGACTGGTATCTGAATTAGAACCGTTTTCATCACTGGGCTGGATACCCGCAGACCTAGAAGTGAGGATGGGCTGAGAAGGGCTTCCAGTGGCACTGAGATCGTGGGAGTCCAGCTCAGTTGGGCTTGACTTATTTTGCCACCACTCTTCATTCGGGTCTCCCTCTTTGGAGGCTGTGGCGGGATTGGGGCTGCTGATGGCTGGAGTGCTTGTGCTCATAGGCTCAGGCACTGTGGACGTGGCCAGCAGCGTGGGCTGGCAGGAAGGTGGAGGAGCGGGTTTCACAGGGTCCTGCTCAGATGTTGGGAGATTTTCTCCACTGGGAATTGTGGGTTTGTTGGGTCTCAGGACTCTCCGGCTTGATGGGCATTGCTGAAGGCCACACAGAGCTCGGCTGTTTGGTTTCTTTGTCTTGTCACATGGTTCACCATGGTTCTTGGCACACGTGATGCTGCGAATTCTCACTCCGCCACCACAGGAAACAGAGCACTGGGAAAGAGAGACAGTTGTTAGTCTAGCAAGAAAAGATGCTTTCATTCTCCTGGTCAAGTGCCCAGCAGATGAAGACAGGTGTAGTGCTAGCAGGACGTACACACGGTTAATATTGACTTCTACTGATACATCTGGTTTCAGTGCCATTTTTCCATGAAAATCTGTCTCTCTGGAGGACAAACTGGGAGTCAGAACCACCCACTTAGTCTTCAAAAACTGAAAACATAAAAGACCATGACATATCAAAATGAAGTATCTGTCTTCGAACACTGAGTAGTGGGATGCATCAAGAGTGTGATGATTTTACACAAGTCACCGCATTTCTTCAGCAAGAGTGAGTAACACTCTCTCTTTTCTAGGTATTATTAAACTAATGTGAAATGTTTACAAATTCCCAGGAATGTATTAAGTTAGTTACACTGAATCTTGTTCTTTCTATTCAGAAAATATAATTCATGATGTTTCTCTCAAGTATTATATCATCACTTGCCCATGGCAGGAAGAATGAGATTGAAGGCTTGACAGTCACCATATGCACATGTGTTTATAAATCCAATACTTTTTCTAAAACTTAAAAATGAATAGTTAAGCCGGGCATGGTGGCTCATGCCTGTAATCCCAGCACTCGGGAGGCAGAGGATGGAGGATTGCTGAGTTCGAGACTTGCCTGGGCTCCATAGTGAGCTCAGGGCCAGCCTGAACTACAAAGCAAGACCCTGTCTCAAAAAAAAAAAATGAATAGTTAATCGAAGGTGGAATATATCCTTTTCCAGAAAGTTAGGTCAGTCCCTCAGCATGGTGCTAATATGTACATGCAATAACACCTTTCCCCACTCCCTTCGCTTCACCTTCTGTAGGACAGGCCCCAGCCCCGGCAGCTAGACTGCTTTCGAGAATCCTGATAGGACAATTCTTCTTCAGAATTCATGGCTAAAAATGTTCATTTTATCTGCCCCAACAGCTGAAAGTCATATGTATTTTTCATACAGTTTAGATATTTTGAATAATCCATATTTTTGTCACACCAGTCTATTATTAGCTGTCATTTTCAATGACAAGTCAACTTATTAAACGCTTGGTACTTGAACACAGACCACCCAGTGGCCACCAATGGTTGTTTTACATTATTATGTCTTTGTGTATGTCTGATCTCAAGACAGGTTTCTTAAGGATGCAACTGCATAATACTCAGTGGATTTCCAAGGGCTTCAAATTGTTATTCTGTGAAATGATGACATTAGCTCTATGGGACTGAAGAGTCAGGAACTGTTATCCCTTCTAAAGAGTGGAACACAAGGCCCAGGGACTCCCTTGAAAGTCTGCAAGTCCCTCTCAAAGTAAGAATCAGATTTAGTTCACGTAATAAACCTTCCTTGCTAGCATCTAGTATAATACTCTGCATAAGTAGCTATCCAATATTTTATTTCTTTTTTCTCTCTGTGGTACTGGGTATTGAACCCAGGACCTTTGCACTGAGTACATCCTCGGCCATTTTAATTTTGAGACAAGGTCTTGCTAGGTCAGTAAACTGCACAGGGTAGGCTTGAACTTGGTATTCTCCCACCTCTGTGTCTTAAATCCAGATTTCTCAGGACAATTCTTAAGATACATATTTATATGTATGTATAAAGTGAACATTTTACCTGGAAAAAAGCAGGAATGGGAAAATTTTTACCCATGAATATACACCTTTTACAGCTAAACTGCTTTGCCTTCTCAAGACCTACTTTCAATTTCTTCTATGTATGAAAATAGTATTGATGTAGGATGCTCTCTCTTTATTTTGTTTCAATCAAGCATAATCACTCACTGATGTATAATAACTCTGTGAAATCAGCTCCATGGAGAGGCTAAAGAGGCCTGTGAGCCCAGAGGAAGGTAGGGCCACGGGAATGGCCAGCTGCAGACTGAGCTCAACCAGCCAAGCTGTGACTGAGATGTCCACAGAACACTTGAGTGCTCTGTTCTAAAACCAGCTTTCCACATTCACCTTAAAATAATAGAAGTACTAAGTTTTGGTGGGAACCATATTCATGGACCAATAAATAATGCAGACTGAACTTGTTACCAAATTGAGGTTACCAAGTAATAGTTTTAGAGCCCATTAGTGAGGAAATAATGTTTTCCACACTTTTTTTTTTTTTTTGAGACAGGGTCTTGCTTTGTAGTTCAGGCTGGCCCTGAGCTCACTGTGTAGCTCAGGCAAGCCTCAAACTCAGCAGTCCTCCTAGCTCTGCCTCCCGAGTGCTGGGATTACCAGCATGAGCCACCAAGCCTGGCATTTGTGGTATGTGTCACTGATTGCCAGTGGGCATGAGTCACCATGTTCGGTATTGTAGTATGTGGTTATGGGGATGGAACCAGGGACTTTGCACTTGCTAGGCAGGTGCTAGAACCACTGAGCTAAATCTCTGGCCCTCCCACACTTTTTACAACTCACTTGAAGCCTGGAAAGTGCAATCTGCAGGTATTTATTTCCTGGTTTGCCACAGTATTTCTGCCTTTCTTGCATATTAAAATACTTTCTGTTTCATCCAGTTTAGTCATTCCAAGTCTTTCTCTCCTTGTTACATTCTAACCCAAACCTCTCAGATTTTCCAATCTCTTTTTTTTGTAAACATTTGTCAGTTTAAACAAAGTTCACCCTCAATTTCTGTCTGAATACATTTCCATGCTGGTTGCCCCAGGCAGGCTCAGTTTTGAAAACAAAATCATATAGAGCCCATCTCATGCCAACTGTTCTAAGTGCCAAGCGGCCCCCTTGCCATTATTCTTTCTAAAAAGTATTAAAGTAGATGGTGATATTCTAGAAAACCCTTCATTTTTTTCTTTTATGTTACCCCCTTCTTTTTAGTTTATTTTGACTGGAATTATTTCTAATGCCCTTAGTGATGGGAGAATTCACAATACAATGTTACAAAATTTTTTTGAAATGAAAAAGTTTAGGAATATGTACCCTTCGCTCCTACACTGAACTATATAGGGGAATGGATGAACTATAAAACCCATGACAAATAGCTTAATTCTCCAATCTGCCACTGTTATTGTGCTGTATGATTCACTCACGAAGCATCACTTCACTTGATCTTAGCCAAAAGGCCAAGAAGCGATGACGAAGAATCACTTCATTGTGTGGAAATTAAGAGAAATTAGTATCCACTTTTCAAGGCTCCTCTGAGGGTTTTGGAAGACAATAGTCAAATACAATATATACTATATACAAAAACAATAGGCATTGGAAGCTATTATTATCACTGTTGTGTTAATGATGCTGGTGATACTCAGAGCAACAGTAACAAAAGGGTAATTTCTGCCTTTCTGGAGAAGCGTCCTCATCAGGAGAGGTGGATGAAGCAGGTGCAGGCACATGTCTGGAAGATTCAGAGAGACCCATGAGTCCCTCTGATTTTATGCTGGATAGTTTAGACTCAGACAGTTAGCATTAATGGGCAGATATGGCGTCATTTACTATATGGACTTCAAGAACTCAGCAATAACAGCTATGTAGCTGACTGTTCTGGTTTGCCACAATATTTCCACCCTTCTTGCATACTAAAATACTTGCTGTTCCATCGTCATTTTAAGTCTTTCTCTCCTGGTTACATTCTAACCCAAACCTCTCAGATTTTCCAATCTCTTTTTCTTTTTTTTGGTAAAAATTTGTCAGTGTTTAGTTATCATACACTAAATTTTGATACTTTAAGTCACAAGATTTTTCTTGAACAGAAATTCCAAAATACTGTTCAAGGAATAAATGTGGCTCATTAATATGTATTCTTTGGCCTATTCAATCTTAAGACAATAAACAAACGGAGTGTAAACACTGAGTGACCACTCACCACTTTTTAAATTAGCAAATTCATGTTAACAAAGTTCTAGATTCATAGCTTCTTTTGAAAAAGCAAATGATCTGCATCTATTGGCCTTGTTTCCAAATGGCAACTCAAAACTTTGTTGGTGGAGACCTGGGGTCTCAGAGAAGGCTGTTCTTTGGCAACTTTCATTCTAAATTCCTTTTTCTTTTTCTTTTTTTTTTTTTTAGCGAGTAGACACTGCATCTCCCTAGCAACCTGGGGATGCCATGTCTCGGCACTGGCATGTATCCGCCAGCACAGTATACCTGGATGGACCTAAATACTAAGTTGCCTTTTCTCAGTTGCCAGAACAAGCAGGATTGCTTTGTATTCAGCCCTGTGCTCTGCAAGTGCATCTTTCCTGTGTTTATCGCCTTAGGAGCTGTCAAGCCCTTCAGATGAGATAAACGCAGTGCACAGCATCACACTCAGAACTCATCTCAACTGGTAGTTTGAGAACTCTTCAAACCGATTTCAGCTATGATTATCACATGCCCTTACCATGTAATTTTGAACTGTGTACTGCGCAAGCAGCTTGTCGATCTATTCCTGTCCTTTCTGGGAGTTGCCTTGCCCTCCCTGGCCACCAGTTCTGGAGAGTCCTCCGGGGAGCCCTCTGCGAAAGAGGCCAACTGCTGAATTGGTTAACTCCACCAGCCTCAGGAGCACTGCAGGGAAGGTGCACTCCTGACTGGCACCCAGCTGGGGAGGAGAGAGTCTATTCGAAATCCCA
>PVIC010055723.1:0-11154 GCA_004025085.1 Thryonomys swinderianus
ATGTGTATTTCCAAAAGCTAGAAGAAAAGATTTTTGAAAATATGCATATAAAATGGCATGTTTAAGATGTATTTATTCTCATTTGAACATTGCACAAGTATATGAGTACTGAAAGATCACATAGTGAGGTGTCACAATACATATATTTTTGAGTATTACTATCAATGCATACAGAATGTTTTCTTGTGCTTTATTATAGTACATTTCAAATCATCCTGTAGCATATCATGTATTACAAACAACTTCCAGCATTGAATTTCAGGTTAGCATTTCATCCAATAGGTTTCACCCCTGACAAGAACCTAACAACTTTTTCTGACCTAGTTCTAACCTTGGATCGTTTAGGTATACATGACCACTTTGCAGCATTTTGAGTTGTCAAATATTTACCTACATTACTGTTTTCTTCCTCATCTGAGTCAAGGTCTTCATTTGGTACTTTTCTACTTGGCATATATTGCTAAGTTCTTTGGCTTCTGTGATCCAGGTCATCATCGGTACCCAAATCCCCTGATAACGCCACTTAAAATCTCCTCCCAAAGCTGTAAAAGTGGATTGTCACACAGCATTGTACTGATGTGGGCAACTTTACAAGAAAAATAAAACACATGTAATAAAACAAACTATAAATATACGAAAATGCAACTTGGCACATAACATGGGTAAAATGTACCCATTTACACTTTGACACACCTTATACACCTTTCTGTTCATGGTATCAAGTGGGTGAATACAGAGATTGCTTCTTGTATTCATTCCTCCAGGGCAGCTAATGAGATGCACAGCTAGCTACTGTTACGCTAAAGTACAAAGTTTCATTAGAAAAGTATGATAGGTTATCTGTGACCCAGTAAGAGAAATCATTAAATATAAAGGATATGTAAAATATAAAGAGAAGAGATTCATGAAACTACTTTTTTCTTATTGTGATGAGTTTTTGGTGCTATTCTATTCTATTCATTTTATTCATTCTTTATATTTCTTTTATTGTTGTTTTGTTTTTGTGATACCAGGAATTGAACCCAGGGCCTTCTACTGGCTTATATCGCCAGACCTTCTCTCCTTTGTTAGGGGGGGCGTCTCTGTCACTAAATTGCCCAGGCATGGTTTGAATTTGGATTGTCCTGTTTCAGCTTCCCAGAGTGGAGCATTCTATTCACTTGATTACGTGGGTCAGCTTACTATTTGAAGATTGAGATTTCTGAAATTGTGAGTCAAAACAAATCTCTTTAAAAAAAAAAAAAAGTCTGGTTACGATGCATTAAACCTGGCCTCAATGTGTATTCTGAAAGATCCTGCCTTAGCCCACTTAAGGGTACATGCAGAGGACTCCATTTTAAGACTTCACTATTTTTTTTTTTTTTTTTTTGAGACAGGGTCTCGCTGTGTAGTTCAGGCTGGCCCTGAGCTCACTATGTAGCCCAGGCAAGCCTCGAACTCAGCAATCCTCCTGCTTCTGCCTCCCGAGTGCTGGGATTACAGGCATGAACCACCACACCCAGCACTGTGGTATGTGCTATTGATGGCTGGTGGACGTGAGTCTCCACGCCCAGCATTGTATGTGGTTACTGGGATTGAACTGAGGGCCTTGCGCTTGCGAGGCAGGTGCTGGAACCACTGAGCTAAATCTCCAGCCCAAGACTCCCCTATTTTTTTGAGACAGGGTCTCGGTTTATAGTTCAGGCTGGCCCTGAGCTCACTATGTAGCCCAGGCAAGCCTCGAACTCAGCAATCCTCCTGCTTCTGCCTCCCAAGTGCTGGGATTACAGGTTTGAACCACTAAACCCAGCATTTGTGGTGTGTGGTACTGATTGCTGGTGGGTGTGTCACCACACCGGTATTGTTGTATGTGGTTACCGGGGATGAAGCAGGGACCTTGCACTTGCTAGGCAGGTGCCAGAGCTAAATCTCCGGCCCTCCACTAATATTTAAGTTTGTTCATTTTCCTTCTCTGGGGTTCAGATGATAAAACAATGGGTCTGTTTTGGCACTCCACTGGGTCACTCTGGGAAACTACTAGAAAAAGCCAGCCCCAGGCTGTGAGTGGTGGCATACTTGGAAGGCTGAAGCATGAGGGTTGTCAGGAGTTCGAGGCCACCGTGGGCTCTAATGAGACTATCTCAAAAAAAAAAAGAAGCCAAATCTGCACTTCAGCTTCAGCAGCGGGTTCCTGGTGCCTCCAGAGTGAGATTAACCCTGCGACAGCGCTGGGCAACTGGGTACTGCCCGGGGCTCTTGGAAGGCAAAACTGTGCTCCTATGCAGTGCAGTGCGGCGCGAGGACAAAGTTCCCTTCCGAGGCCAAAGGAGAGCTTGTTGGGGACTCGGGCCAGAGGCCGCCGCGCCAGGGCGCTGTGGATCTCCCTGCCACCTTGGCCCCTTCCAAATCCAGACTGTGGCGTTCGCTGGTTTGCTAGGTTCTGCTTTGGAGTTAGGCCCGCGGTCGAAAGTGAGCAGGAAAGGGCTGGCGTCCTTTTGTCCGCCCGCCTCCGGAGTCAGCCCCCCCCACCCCCCACCCCGCGCCCGCCCTTTTGTTTAACTTCGGAGCTGATCCCAGAGCCCCCGCTCTTGTTACGGGCAGCCATGGCTGTGCTGGGCTGCGCGAGGCTGCGGTGGGCACTGCTGGGCACGCGGGTGGCTGGACGTGGTCTCTGCCCACGCGGGGCCAGAGCCAAGGCCGCAATCCCTGACGTCCTCCCCGCGGAAGAGGCAGCCGAGGGACCCGGAGCAGGTCCGGGAGACCGGCGGCGGCTGCGCAGCTGGAAGGAGCTTCCTAGGGTCGGGAGCCTGACTTTTCTCTTCCAGATGTTCGGGAAAGGTTACATCCTGCGCTTGCACGAGCTCCAGGTAACTGAGCGAAGACCTTGGTGACCTGGGGGGTGAAGATGGGCACCAGGACTGAGCACCTTGGGATGAGAGGGAAAAAATACTGGAATTTAACTGGGGACCCACTGAGATTGCGCTCATAAATTGGAAGTTTATAGGGAGAACGTGTGTAAAGACTTTTGAACTGAAGTAAACAAGCCTATGAGTATAGATCAGGAGGGGATTAGGGAGCTCTCTTGGGAAGACAATGGCAGAAGACAGTGGCAGGATGATCACTGAGGTTTAGCAATTTACAAGGCAGATTTCCTCTGTGTGTGTGTGTGTGTGTGTGTGTGTGTGTGTGTGTGTGACAGAGAGGGACAGAAGGAGAGAGAGAGAGGGAATGAATGTGTGTATGTTCAGGCAGAGATACTGCTTCTCAAAAAGCAAAAACAAAAGTATAGATCATGAAGGCTGAGGATTTAGCTCAGCACCTGCCTGGCAAGCGTGAGGTCCTAAATTCAATCCCTGGTACCCCTGAAATATATATTAGAAAAAAACACAGGGGACCTTCTTATGGTGAGGAATACACTATCTTGATTGTGGTGGTGGTTGCCATGGAAATATTTATCAAGTTGTGTGCTTTCAGTATGTGGAATTTATCACAGGTCAACTACACCTTAAAAAGCTACTCAAATCGAGCCAGGACTGCTGGTGCAGTCCCAGAGGGAGAGTCAGATCTGAGCCACCTTGTAAAATCTGATGGGGCTTTGAGGATGAGGGAGAAAATGGTCCAGACGGCAAAGTGGACAGCAGCCAGGGCTGCATCCTTGGCACTTCTGGCCTGACCGCAGCTGTCTCTCCTGCTGTCCTGTTGGTTCAAGTTTGAAGAGTTGGAGGAGTGGATCACAAGGTACTGAGAAATGGTTAAGAAATCGCCCCCTACGGCCTGGGCTCTTCTAGCAAGAAACCTGTCCTCTTGAGTCCCCCGTGTGATTCAGCGTCAGGGGTTGTGAATGCCCTGGGCGAAGGTTGAGGGTTGCTCTGGAGATTTGCTCAGGATTAGCTCTGTGGTACCAGCTTTACAAGTACTGGAGAAACTAGATGGTGTTGGGAGGAGGAAGAGGAAGCAGGAAAAAGCCAGGAATGTGTGGTCTTTTTTTTTTGTTTTGCTTTTTGAGACAGGGTCTCGCTTTGTAGTTCAGGCTGGCCCTGAGCTCACTATGGTGCCCAGGCAAGCTGCCGCGAACTCAGCAATCCTTCTGTCTCTGCCTCCCGAGTGCTGGGATTACAGGCATGAGCCACCACGTCTGGCATTGTGCTATGTGGTGTTGATTGTTGGTGGGCGTGTTTCCACACACAGCATTATATGTGGTTACTGGGGATCGAACTCAGGACCTTGCGCTTGTGAGGCAGGCGCCAGAACCACTGAGCTAACCCTCCGGGCCAGGAATGTGTGGTCTTTTAAAGGAGCACCCGGGGCTGCAATTTGGGACGGGCCTCCAAGATCACAGGCGACAGGAATCTGAACTGTGCTGTAGGAAGCACATTAAGTTTCCTATGTGTGGCTGGTGGGAGTTGAATGAAGAGCAGACACTTATATCTGTGAAACCCCATAATATCCCTGTTGAGGAAGAGGATGTTTCAGTGACACATTTAGCATCAGAAAGAATCCTTTTGGTTGTCATTCAAACTGGTGTAAAGGCTGAAACAGCTCTATTGGCTTGTAGATTAGAAAACCCCAATAGTGGAGTCTCCTTCGGGTGTAATTTGCTCTAATTACCTTAATTTGCTTTGACTGTCTTCATCAGTTTTAGGTTCTTGTAACACAGTAGTATGCCCGAGGCTGGTACTTTCTAAGAGGTTTATTTAGCTGACAGTTTTGTGCGCTAAAAGTCTGAGACCATCAGCCCTTTCAGGCAGCCTGGAGCAGGTCTTCTGGCCCTGCTGTGATGTCTGCCTTGCCTGATGGCATCATCCAGCAGGAGTGTTTGAGAGCACTCAAATATGGAGGGGTCAGACGCGAGAGACTGGGAAGGGGCCAGCCTTGCTCTTTTCTTACAGCTTCCTTTTGGGGGAACTAATTTACTTTTTATGAGACCAACATTAATCCCTTAATAGCAGAGACTTAACTCAAGCTCCCTCTACTAGGCCCCATGTCTGCAACTGCCCCCTACAGCCTGGGCTCTTCTAGCAAGAAACCTGTCCTCTTGAGTCTCCCGTGTGATTCAGCTGAAACCCAGCAGGGTAGAAATTAAACCCTAAAACTCTAAGTGCTGCCCTTGTGGACACAGGCATGGGGGGTGGGCTTCCAGTCCTGGGGTAGCACTGTCTTCTTCTGGTTGCCTGCAGGTACCCGCAGCTTTCTCAGAGGTGTTGTGTGTCACTGGTGCTGTGGCTCCGTTTTTGTGGCTCCATTAAGCATTTAATGAGCTCTGGTGGGTCTGTCCTCATGGCAGACTTCTGGTTGCCTACTTAGGGTGTCTCCTTTGGGTGTAATTTGCTCAAGTTTTTTTTTTTTTTTTTTTTTTTTTTTTTTTTTTTTTTTTTTTTTTTTTTTTTGTGAGACAGGGTCTCGCTTTTGTAGTTCAGGCTGGCCCTGAGCTATGTAGCCCAGGCAAGCTGCCGCAAACTCAGCAATCTTCCTGTCTCTGCCTCCCGAGTGCTGGAATACAGGCGTGAGCCACCACGCCCGGCACTGTGGTATGTGGTGCTGATTGCTGTTTGATTGCTGGTGGGCGTGAGTCTCCACGCCCAGCATTGTATGTGGTTTCCGGGGATCGAACTCAGGACCTTGCGCTTGCGAGGCAGGCGCCGGAACCACTGAGCTAACCCTCTGGCCCCCTGCTCAAGATTTTTAAAATCTTGGTGGAAGACACCATGCCCAGTAGCTCTTGGATTCTGTGAGCCTACAGAATTGCTACCATGTGGATTCTGCCACAGCCTACAGCTTGCACCCTCCAGAGCAGGACTACATGCCACATGTAAGACCATTTGAGCAGCAGCTGGGTGGCCAAGTGCAAAGGCCTAACGTGGCTCTGTGCAGTGGTCCCTGTTGCAGGTAGTTCCTTGAAATTATTCTGCTCTCGAGGGTCTGGGCCTAGGATAGAAGGGATAACTTAGAAGATTTCTGAGGTTTGCTCTGGTCTTGCCCAGTGCCTGGAAGCACAGAACCCACTTCTCTTTTACCTGTGCTAAGCTGTCTAGGAAGTGGTTGCTCCACTGCACCCTTGAAAATTTTTCCTTGGCTTGTTGCATGGACAGGCTGAGATCGATTTCTCTAGAATTACATGTGCAAGGCCCTGGGTTGCTCTCTAGCACTGCAATAAATACTTTTTTTTTTTTTGAGACAGGGTCTCGCTTTGTAGCTCAGGCTGGCCCTGAGCTAACTATGTAGACCAGGCAAACCTTGAACTCAGCAATCCTCCTGCCTCTGCCTCCCAAGTGCTGGGGTTACAGGTGTGAGCCATGAAGCCTGGCATTTGTTATGTGGTACCGATTGCCGGTGGGCATGAGCCATCACGCCCAGTATTGTTGTGTGTGGTTACCGGGGATCGAACCAGGGAACTTGCGCTTGCTAGGCAGGTGCTGGAACCACTGAGCTAAATCTCCGGCCCAATAAATAAATATTTAAAAAATAAATTCTGCCTCTAGGTCATTGCCATTGCTCCTGAATATTACTGTGTGCAGTTTAAAAATCACCCAAGTCACTTCTGTATTTTGCTTAGAAATTTATGTCACCAGATACTGCAAACCATCAACGTAAAATTTGGCCTTTCATGGAGCCCTAGGATGTGGTTACAGTTCAGCTATTTTCTTTGCTATTTCATAATAGTTGTGGCTTATTTCCCAGTTTCCAATAAGACATTCCTCATGGCTGTTTCAGACTTGGTCAGTGTGGCCTACAGTGTCCACATTTCCTTCGGCTCCTTGCTAGTTTTTGTCTTCTGAGCACTCACCTGGATTGCCCACAGTGCTTCATTTTCAAAATTACAAACCTTCCTCACCTATTCCTCCCAACTCTTCCAACTTCGGCTTATTACCCAATTACAAAGCTACTTTTACCTTTTCAGCTTTCATAATAGCAACAGTATCACTTCTTAGTGACAGTTTCTATCTTAATCCATTTTATGTGGCTACAGTGAAATTACCTGAGACCAGCTGATTTAAACAGAAAAGAGTCTTGTGATTCTGGTGGCTGGAAAGTCTAGACTGTGTGCTGTCAGTGTCTGGCAAGGACCTCAGCTGTGTGAACACAGCAGAGAAGCAGAAGGCATAGTGGGCGTATGAAAAGTGAGAGATCATATAGTCAGAGATGAAGCAAGAGGCCAGCCTTCCTCTTTTATAACACTTGATCTCATAAAAGGAATTAATCCACTCCTGCACGACTTGCATAAGCTTTTCACGAGTATGACCACAAACCAGCCACTTCCCCCAAGGGTCCAGCTCTTAAAGGCCCCACTGCCATTATTTTGGGGACCAGGCTTCCAGCACAGGAACCTTTGGGGGAACAAAACACATTTGAACTGTAACCAAACTGATGAAGCTATCAAAGGTATAGTTTTGTTTTCCTTCAGTTTTTTTTTTTTTTTGGCTCTGCTCTTTGCTGAAGTGGGCTGACTGGCTTGGCCTGGTTTAGCTGCCTATGCTTGAACCTGTCACAGTATCACAATATCAAGAAGTCATATAGACACACTTTGATGAACTTAGCTTCATCCAGCCTGTGGGCAATCTGTAGCAGTCTTTAATCCACTCCTAAAGCTGGACTTGGGGTCCCTTCCATCCCAAGCAGGTGGCTAACAGGTGGGGGAAGGAATGGAATTTCTAGCCAATTACAGTGTCCCCTGAGTCTTCAGTTGGCAAAACCCATGTGGCTGGGGCTGTTACTCAGTGGGGGAGCCCCTGTCTAGCACACACAAGTCCTTGGGCTTGATCCCCAGCATGACACAAATAAACACAAAACAAGCAATAACGTTAAAAACCATATGCACACACAAAGCCCCCCTGCATTATCATATATAAAAATAATAAAATCAACTTAAGGAAGCATTGTAACACTTGTATCTTTCTCTTTCCTAACAAAAATAATGTTAGGAATGCTGGAGGGTCTGGGGTGTAGCTCAGTAGTCCAGCATTTTCTTTTTTTTTTGCTTTTTTTGGAGACAGGGTCTTGCTTTGTAGTTCAGGCTGGCCCTGAGCTCACTATGGTGCCCAGGCAAGCCGCCACGAACTCAGCAATCCTCCCGTCTCTGCCTCCCGAGGGCTGGGATTACAGGCGTGAGCCACCATGCCCAGCATTATATGTGGTAACCGGGGATCAAACTCAGGTCCTTACGCTTGCGAGGCAGGCACCGGAACCACTGAGCTAACCCTCCGGCCCCAGTCCAGCATTTTCTTAGCCTGCATGAAGCACCTTGTTCAATAAAAAAAAAGTGCGAGAAAAAGGAAATATGAACATACATTAAATTTATATGTAAACACATATAAAATTCTTGTCTTCCAAAGATGTGGGTCCTGAGAATGATAAGATAGTATCTGTCATGTGGTTCATCCTGTGTAATACATGGGCCAGGGACTCCTTCCATGACACCAGGTGCTCCGTGCACATACTTGTCATGTCATATGTAATTTTTCTTTTTTTTTAATTGAATTCTTTATTGGTACAATTTATATACATCTCACAATCACACGTAACATTGGGGAATTTGTACCAATATATGACACAGTCAATTCTCATTTTTACCCATATCCCTACCCACCCACACCTCCCCACCCCCTATATACATGCTCTTTTATTTTCTTTCAGAATCATATTTATTCCTTCCCCTCATTACATCCCCACACCAAATTTCTCTTGAAAATTTCTCATTCTACAAAGACCGTCATACTTTCTAGAGCTCATTTGCATCTATAGGTGCTCATATCAATGAGAAGATCCAGTATTTGCCTATCTGTGATCTATTGATTTCACTCATTAGCGTGTCTTCCAGGTGCATCCATTTGCATGTAAGTGAATCAATCTTGTCATTCTTTATGGCAGAATAGTATTCCATTTTATAGAAAAACCACATCTTTATCCACTCTCCAGTTGATGGGCATTTGGGTTGCTTCCAAGACTGAGAACTGAGCTGCTATGAACAAGGGTGTACATCTGTCTTTCCAATGTGATTTTAAAAATTCTTTTGGGTATATTCTTAGCAGGGGGATAGCAGGGTAAAATGGGACCCCTAGTCCTAGTTTTCTGAGAAATCTCCACACAGATTTCCACAATGGTTGCACAAGTCTACAATCCCATGAACAGTGGAGAAGGGTTCCTTTCTCCCCACAGCCTCGCCAGCATTTATTGTTGGTTGATTTTGTAATAGCAGCCATTCTTTTTGGAGTGAGATGAAATCTCAGTGTTGTTTTCATCTGCATCTCTCAA
The DNA here is from genome assembly GCA_004025085.1 of Thryonomys swinderianus. NCBI lineage: Eukaryota > Metazoa > Chordata > Mammalia > Rodentia > Thryonomyidae > Thryonomys > Thryonomys swinderianus. The sequence goes on from PVIC010055723.1 coordinate 9,229, forward strand.
ATGACCAATGATGTTGAACATTTCTTCATATGTTTCTTAGCTGCCTCTGAGAAATGTCTGTTCATTTCAGATGTCCATGTGTCATTTTTCTTATCATCATCTGTGTACGTGGCTTGGAGACTGGGCTATGAAATTCAAAGGGCTGGACCCATGTCTTTGTCTCCTCTTTTCCAGGCACCAAGCACAGGGCTGGTGCCAGGAGTGGTAGGTAATGAGTGGTGGTTACATCTGGGGTAAACTTGTTTGTTACACTTGTCTTTCCAGATTCTTTTTTTTTTTTTTTTTTGCTTTTTGAGACAGGGTCTCGCTTTGTAGTTCAGGCTGGCCCTGAGCTCACTATGATGCCCAGGCAAGCCGCCGCGAACTCAGCAATCCTCTTGTCTCTGCCTCCCGAGTGCTGGGATGACAGGCGTGAGCCACCACATCCGGCATTGTGGTATGCGGTGTTGATTGTTGGTGGGTGTGTCTCTACGCCCAGCATTATATGTAGTTACCGGGGATCGAACTCAGGACCTTGCGCTTGCGAGGCAGGCGCTGGAACCACTGAGCTAACCCTCCGGCCCTCTTTCCAGATTCTTGATCTGGTTATTTGAACTAAAATAGAGGGAAGCAGGACAGTGAGGGAGGAGGACAGATTGGTCAAGCCTGGCCCTTCAGTTCTCAATGTTTCTAGTGTAGAAAATACATTTTGTCAGCATACTCAGCATGGGCAAGTTACTGGGGACTGCTCCCTCAGGACAAACCCACAGGAACAGCTACGTGGACTGGAGTGTTCATGTGTTTCTGTAAGAGGAGATCAGTCCTCCCAGGGATTGAAATGCTCCACCACACAGAAACACCCTGTTCTGCTTCTTGTTGCTTCATAACAAATTTTCTCCCAATGTGGTGGCTTATACAAATAAACATTTTGCTAGGGTCATGATTTTGAGGGTCAGAGATTTGAGGAGGCTCCATGAGGATGACTTATTGCTGTTCATGATAGAATGTGGCCTCACAGCTGCACATGGTGGCTCATACCTGTGATCCCAGCCCTTGCCAGAGCCTGCCAGACAAAACAGCGGGGTTGCAGAGTCAAGGGGTGTGGATAAGAAAAGAAAGAAGACAGGGGGCCAGAGGGTTAGCTCAGTGGTTCCGGCGCCTGCCTTGTAAGCGCAAGGTCCTGAGTTCGATCCCCGGTAACCACATACAGTGCTGGGCGTGGAGACTCACGTCCATCAACAATCAATACCACATACCACAGTGCTGGGCGTGGTGGCTCACGCCTGTAATCCCAGCACTCAGGAGGTAGAGACAGGAGGATTGCTGAGTTCCAGACTTGCCTGGGCACCATAATGAGCTCAGGGCCAGCCTGAACTACAAAGCGAGACCCTGTCTCAAAAAAAAAAAAAAAAAGAAAGAAGACAGGATAATGGGATCGGGAGGGCCTCTCAGTCAGTGCTGAGCAAGACTCCGAGTTTATTTTTCAGTGCTCTTTTATAGTATTTCTAGCTAGAATGCCCACGTGTAAAATTTACAATCAGTAAGGTAATTAGTAGTAAAACATCGACAGTTAGCATGATCTTAATTCACAGGAATACAAAGATAAACTTGTCTGCCAGAGAGCATCCAAGAATCTGCGGAATGCGCTCTCCCTGCTCTTAAATCTTCTTCCTAGGCAATTAGTGACTAGCTGGCTAGCTGTAACTCTGAAGGCACAAGTCTTTGTTTTTCTTTAAATACCTCCCTGGTTTTTTTTTTTTTTTTTTTTTTTGCTTTTTGGAGACAGGGTCTCGCTTTGTAGTTCAGGCTGGCCCTGAGCTCACTATGGTGCCCAGGCAAGCCGCCGCGAACTCAGCAATCCTCCCGTCTCTGCCTCCCGAGTGCTGGGATTACAGGCGTGAGCCACCACACCCAGCATTATATGTGGTTACCGGGGATTGAACTCAG
>PVIC010055724.1:0-11138 GCA_004025085.1 Thryonomys swinderianus
GAGGACACGCCGGTCTCAGAGTTGGCACGGCGGGCTACTGGTCAGGACCCACAGGTGCACACAGATTCCCAAGGCGCAGCAGCCGCAGGCGGTCACGGCCCGTGCGCAGAGCCAGGGCCTCGCGTCCCCCCGCAAGCAGTGCTGACATGCCCTTCCCCGCGCCCGAGTGTGCCCTCACCTCCAGGTCGCACAAGAGCAGGGGGCTCCGGTAGGTGTGGGCCAGCTCCCCTGCCGTGTTCCGGTGGACACTGCAGTGGCCGTCCCGTCCAGCTGCAAAGAGGCCAAAGCTGCGGGCGGTGCCAGGGGCCACCGGGGAAAGCAGTTGCCCTGCCCTCACGGAGGTAGGTTCTTACTAGTCCTGCTCTGTGTCTTTTCTGGGCTTTGGTGACCACTAATTAGACAATAAAGCTGAAAGGGCTTACATAGAGGGCTCTGTCAATGCACAAGATGCTTGTTAGAAATACAGCAGTGACAGCGTCCGGCCAAGGAGGTCCTGCAGAGCCACCGACCGGTGTGAGGAAGTCAGAGGTGCTTTTCAGTGAGAACAGTCTGCCGGGTCCTCCCTCAGCCTCGGTTTAGCTCAGGAAGCAGACAGGCCACACATGTCAAGCCCCGGGGGCCAGGGGCACTGGAGCTGAGTCCAGAGGTATAGCAGGGTTGGCAAGACAGAGGGGATAAAGCACTGGAGCGAAGCTCAGAGCTCTCTCTCCCTGCTCAGCTGCGGGGCTGGGGCAAATCGCTTTACCTCATGACCAGTTTACTCAGTTACAAAACCGGGGTGCTGCCCACGCCCGAGGGTAATGACAGAGAAGCAAGGCCACTACAAGTTGCATCCGTGTGCACAGCCAGAGCTCAGTAAGGATTCGCTGCTACCACTTCCACTGCTGGAGGACGCCAGCTGACTCCAGGCCTGAGAACAATGCGGCGACACATGGCACGGCGGCAAGGCCGACAGCACAGCACTGTCCCAGAGGAGTGTGGCTTCAGCGCTCAGCGCAGTGCCGGGGTTACTGCTCGGATGGGTCCTGTCACCCCGGCTGCAGCTCCCCCTCACGGTGGCAGGGGGAGGGGCCCACTTACCGCCCGTGGCCAGGAAGCACACTCTGCCCAGGAAGAAGCCGGCGTCCACGTGGCGCAGCGACTCCTCCACACTGCGCAGGCTGCAGGCGCCAGGCCGGGCGAGAAAACAAACCAGAGGACGGAACTTCACAACAGGGACAGCAGAAGCCCTTGCCCCCCGACCCAAGAGCAGAGAATAAGGAGAGGGTAACAGAAACACGCTGAAGGAACACTGTCCTTTCATTAAAAAAAGAAACAATTTTTAATCACAAAAGGACTCATGCTTGTAAAATCAAATAGTAAATACAGAGACAAACATAGAAAGCCCAGCACAACCTTTCCCTCCTAACTCCTGACAGGAAACAGCTGGGGACTTAACGCTCAGAACTCTCATCACATGCAAACCCTGCAGTCTCTCTTCTGGGTACCACCTGGCCCTGTCAAACTCCTTGGCACACAGCAGGAGTCTGGGTATGGTTTCCCAGGATCCCCCAGGGCTCTGTGTGTTGAAATTTAATTTCCACAATGCAGTATTAAGAAGGCGGCAAGGGCACTGCTGTAGAGGGGGGCACTTTGGAGGTGCTGAGGACGAGACGGGGTCATGACTGAATCTTGGGGCTTTCACGAGGAGAGGAGAAGATACACAAATGTGCTCCTTTTCTCTCACTACTGCCTACGGACTCTGCCAACTAGAGGACCTACTGGGCATCGAACTCAGGACCTTGCGCTTATCAGGTAGGTGTGCAGTGTCAGAGCTACACCCTCAGCCCCCTCTCTTCTTTTCTGCAGTGCTGAGGATTGAACTCTGAGCCTTAATACTGGACTATAGCCCTAGCCTTTTGAAAAACTTTTTTTTTTTTTTTAAAGACAGGGTCTTGCTTTGTGGTTCCAGCTGGTCCTCAGCTCACTACGTAGCCCAGGCAAGCCTCGAACTCAGCTATCCTCCTGCTTCTGCCTCCCGAGTGCTGGGATTACAGGTGTGAGCCACCACGTCTGGCACTGTGGTATGTGGTGTTGATGGCTGGTGGGCGTGAGTCTCCACGCCCAGCTTTGTATGTGGTTACCGGGATCCAACTCAGGACCTTGCGCTTGCGAGGCAGGTGCCGGAACCACTGAGCTAACCCTCCAGCCCTGAAAAAACCTTTGAGACAAGGTCTTGGTAAGCTCTTAAGTTGTCCAGGCTGGACTTGAGTTTGAGCTTCTCCCACCTCAGCCTGCCAGTGTACTGTACCACCTCTCTTCTCTATAAAAGCAGCCTACCTGATATTTTATTACAGCAATGCAAAACTGAATAAGCACACTGAAATCTGTCACATCCTTCAGAATGAATACGCAACTACTACAGCCTGTTTTCTCAGTGATAGTTATTTAAGTGGTCTCCGATTTTTTTCACTATTTTAAGGAAATCACCACAGATCTCAGCTCTTTCTTGTCTTGCCACTGCTAACTAGTTCCAACTACTGGGTGGTGAGACCTAGACCTAAAAATGCTACCTGCATGCTTCCGGGTCCCCAGGTGTCTCCAGGAGCCTTGCCGCAGCCCCTAACCCCTCTGCGATGGCCTCCGTGCTGGGCCTGCACCCTGCCTAACTTCCGGCAGCTCCCCAGGAGGAACTCCCTCCATCTTCAGCTATCTCCTCCTCTGTCGGGGTCCGTTAGGATGTCGGCTCACCTCAGTCGGCCCTGACTTCCCACACCCATGCCCATTGTTCAACACTGCCTTCCCTCAGCATATGCAACCCAGGGTCTCTGACTGTCCACCCCAAAGCCCAGCTTCCTCCCTGTGCCCGCTGAAAGGTGTACGCCAAGGTTTCTGAGAGCGTTCCACTGGGTGTGGTAACACACCCCTGTCATCCCAGCGCTCCGGGAGCTGAGGGAGGAGGATTGTGAGTTTGAGCCCAGCCCGAGCAATTTATAGAGACCCTGGCTCAATATAAAACATGAAAAGGGGGCCAGAGGGTTAGCTCAGTGGTTCCGGCGCCTGACTTGCAAGCACAAGGTCCTGAGTTCGATCCCCAGTAACCACATATAATGCTGGGCGTGGAGACACGCCCACCAACAATCAACACCGCATACTACAATGCCGGATGTGGTGGCTCATGCCTGTAATCCCAGCACTCAGGAGGCAGAGAAAGGAGGATTGCTGAGTTCGCGGCGGCTTGCCTGGGCACCATAGTGAGCTCAGGGCCAGCCTGAACTACAACGCAAGACCCTGTCTCAAAAAGCAAAAAAAAAAAAACAAAAAAAAAAACAAATAAAACATGAAAAGGGCTGAGGAGGTAGCTCAGTGCAAAGTCCCTGAGTTCAATCCCCAGTACCACAGGGAGGGAAAGGGGCGGGAGGAGAGAGAGAGATAGATTGTTAGATGAACAGATGATACTACTAGGTCTGTCAGTGTCATTCATTCATTCATTTATTCATTTGAGACAGGGCCTCACTTTGTAGTTCAGGCTGGCCCTGAGCTCACTATGTAGCCCAGGCAAGCCGCCGCGAACTCAGCAATCCTCCTGCCTCTGCCTCCCGAGTGCTGGGATGACAGGCGTGAGCCACCATGCCTGGCATTGGGGTGTGTGGTGCTGATTGCTGGTGGGTGTGAGTCACCATGCCCAGTATTGTTGTATGTGGTCGCCGGGATTGAACTCAGGACCCTGTGCTTGCTAGGCAGGCGTGGGGACCACTGAGCTAAATCTCCAGAACCTTGTCTGTCTTTTAAATGTCCACACTGGCCACTGTGTCATCTCTCTCCATCCCTTAGGTCCGCCCAGGGAGCCTCTCACCGTCTTCCCTTCCTCCCATCCCAGGCAGCCCCTCCCAGCACCCTCTCCAGGCCGGGCCTTCCCAGGTCCTGATGCTCAGCCCTGGCCTCACCTGTACTTGCTGTGAAGGTTGATCACAAACACGATCAGATCGATGCGGGGGCGACTCACACTGGAGGGCAGAGGGAGGGACTTGGCCAAGTGACTGAAAAACAAGCAATTGGGGGGCCGGAGGGTTAGCTCAGTGGTTCCAGCGCCTGCCTCGCAAGTGCAAGGTCCTGAGTTCAATCCCCGGTAACCACATATAATGCTGGGCGTGGAAACACGCCCACCAACAATCAACACCGCACACCACAATGCCGGACGTGGTGGCTCAGGCCTGTCATCCCAGCACTCGGGAGGCAGAGGCAGGAGAACTGCTGAGTTTGCGGCGGCTTGCCTGGGCACCATAGTGAGCTCAGGGCCAGCCTGAACTACAAAGCGAGACCCTGTCTCAAAAGCAAAAAAAAAAAAAAACAAGCAATTGGGGATGAAGTTACATACTGTGGAGGGAGCCAAGAGCATACGACCTGCAGATGGAGCCTCAGACTCCGGAAAGCCGAGTCACTCCAGGTGCGGGAGGATGAAGGCCGGCGAGCTCCCAGGCCACTGGCGCCTGAGGGCGACGTGATACAGTCTGTGTCCTTGGCTACTCTGTTAAGTTTTTGTTCTCTGCATAACTGTCTGCAGGCTGTCCTGGTTTCACACGTCCTTGGAACTAAGATACTTTTTTAACTCACAGGAGCTGTCTCCTCCAGGTAAAAGGATTAACTGTGACTTCATTCACAAACAAGGGGGTTTCTCTCCCCCCGCCTCAAGTTTGTACCTCGTGACTCTGTTTCACTACTATAAAAATCTGTTTCCAGCCCAACAGTTTCCATTAGCTAACAAGCTTTTGGTCAATTTCATTGTGTCCACGGTTCATATCCCCAGTTCCCCTCCTCTAAAAAAGAGACTCTCATAGCATACCCACTTGAGAACGCCCTTCGCACGCTGCCCACACAGAAGAGGCTGCCATCTAACTGGGCAAGCGCTGGACCATTGAGCTCCAAGCATTCCTTAAAGCCTCTACTTCTGCCCAAATCCCCAAGTTCCTATCACTCATTACCCCTTCCCCCAGATTATAATTAAGAAATACCAAAAAGTACAATAATTCTAAAAGTCTAGTTGCTTAGAAATTACTGTTAGTATTGGGATAATTTTTTTATACATCTCTTCATGTATGTAATAAACACATTCAGATAGTAACTAGAAGATAATAGGATTAATTTCAGTGACAGAAGCAAAATAAAGCAGAACTGAAAAAAGTGGATGAATTTTGGATAAACTTTACTTATTTATTTTTTTAGGCAAGCAAGTGCTCTGTCATTGACCTACATTCCCATCCTTTTTTTGTTTGTTTTTGTTTTTGTTTTTGAGACAGGGTCTCGCTTTGTAGTTCAGGCTGACCCTGAGCTCACTATGTAGCCCATGCAAGCCTCGAACTCAGCAATCCTCCTGCCTCTGCCTCTCGAGTGCTGGGATTACAGGCGTGAGCCACCACGCCCGGCTCCCATCCTTTTTGAGATGGGTTCTCATTATTGTTATATCCATTTGTCATCATTATATCCAGCTGTCATCATTGTTAATCCATTTGTATTTTTCTAATAACTCTGAACTCAGCCTGAGAAGCTGTCACTGCACTATAGGGGGACCCTGGGGAGTCATTAGCAACTGAATGTTGCAGGTGTGAAGAGATAACTATTTGTGTGTGTGTGTTTTTGGAGACAAGGTCTCACTTTCTAGTTCCAGCTGACCTTAAACTAGAGAGCCCAGGCAAGCCTCAAACTCACAGCAATCTTCCTGCCTCTGCCTTCTGAGCGCTGGGATTACAGAAGTGAGCCAGCACATCTGGCACTGTGCTATGAGCTACCAGGGTTTAGAACCTTGTGTTGGCCAGGCAGACACTGGAACCACTGAGCTAAATCCCCAGCCTGAGATAACTATTCTTACTCATAAATCGATCTTGTTTTTGCTCCATGAAAGTAGGAAATTTGGTTTTTGTTGTTGTTGTTGTTTGTGGTAGCAGGGATTGAAGCCAGGGATTTTGCACTGAGCTATATATTCCTAGCTCTTGTGTTGAACTTTTATCATCCTGAGACATTTCTAGCATTCTATCCCCTCAGAAGTTTTCCTGAAGCTGTACATGGTGGCACAGGCTTGTAACCCCAGCCCCTGGAGAGGCCAAGGTAGGAGGATCACAAGTTCAAACCTAGCCTGGGAAAATTCAGTGAGGGTCTACGTCAAAATAAAGGGGCTTGGGAGATAGCTCAGTGTAAAGGCCCTGGGTTCGATCACCAGTACTGGGAGGAGTTTTCTTCATTTATATATTTATTATGATGCAGTCTCGCTGTGTAGTCCAGGTTCGCATCAAACTCAGATCCTTCTGCCTCAACCTTCCAAGTGTTGGGATTACAGGCAGCCATCACCACGCCCGGCTTGAATCTTGACTCTTACTTCGCATCAATCAAGCATCTACACAGCCCCTCACACCAGGGCTCCGCTACTTACACTCGCAGCTCGGACGCGCAGTCTTCCTTGAGCATTGAGTCTGCCAGCTGCTGCAGAAGAGTGTCCTCCGTGCCCACCAGCTGCCAGGGAGAAAAAGCAGAGATGGAGACCTGGGCGGGGCGGCGTTCTCGAGAGCACGGGACTGTCACAAGCTCCCTTAGGATCAGGCCACAGCCCGAAGGGTGCCGCAGGGAGCCATCACCCGAGAGTAAACCCCCCGCGAGGACCCACCCCAGCCGGTCGGCGCCGCCTTACTCCCCGCTGTCGACCTCTCCCGGGCCGCCAAACCTCTTGAGGAAGGGAACTTGCAGGGGAGGCCAGACCCACGGACACTTTTGAAAACCTGGCCTGCGCCGGAGGGTTAGCTCAGTGGTTCCGGCGCCTGCCTCGCAAGCTCAAGGTCCTGAGTTCGATCCCCGGTAACCACATAGAATGCTGGGCGTGGAGACACGCCCACCAACAATCAACACCTCATACTACAATGCCGGACGTGGTGGCTCACGCCTGTCATCCCAGCACTCGGGAGGCAGGGACAGGAGGATTGCTGAGTTCGCGGCGGCTTGCCTGGGCACCATAGTGAGCTCAGGGCCAGCCTGAACTACAAAGCGAGACCCTGTCTCAAAAGCAAAAAAACAAACAAACAAACAAACAAAAAAACCTGGCCTGGTCTAAGACCTCCAACTTGGCCAACGAGTGACACACGCAGCTCTGCACCTTCACCAATGAGAAGCCGGGAAATTATAACCCATGCATTTATTGGTGAGTGCGGCTCCGAGACCGGCTACTCTGATTGGCTCAGAGGATAGTTTTCCCGCCTTCCCCAGGGAATAGCGCGCGCAGTCCTCAGGGAGCGTAGAGTCCAGGGTAGCAGGGGCGCAACTAAGGAAGGAGAGTAGACCGCGGTCGCCGGGCTGCAGGCACCTACCAAAACGGTGGCAGTATTCAGTCCAGGCAGCTTGTCCAATGGCCTCAACACTGACATCTTGAAGCAGTCAGAACCGCAGCTCTCGAGGTACGCGCGAACGCTTCAAACTCTCCGAGCCTCGCCCCTAGTGGGTGCGAGGGGCACGTGACCCCCCTCTGGGCGGGACTTCGGGGTTGGGGCGGGGCCCTTTTAAAGGAACCGCTACCTCTTTTTCAAGGAGGCGGTTGAAAACTGGACCCTACCAATAGGTGCGGGACCTAGGCTTCAGGAAAAGGTTCTTAGCAGTTCATTCCTTCCCTTGCATTCACTCATCTCCTTCACGGTACTTTTACTCCTTTCCTGACTTGCTCCTCTGTCTTCCTCATCTCAGATGACTGTCCTTGTGGTTGCTGAGAACAAAAGGTTGAGTGTTTCTTCCTCGCTCTTAACACTCCATGACCAGCCGTAAACAACACCCTGTTCTGGGGATTGAACTCAGAGACGCTCTGCCACTGAGCCCATCCCATCCCTTTTTATTTTTATTTTTATTTTGAGACTGAGTCACCCAGGCTGGGCTCGAACTTGCAGTACTCCTGTCTCAGCCTCCCACATTCATGGGTTAACAGCTGTGTGCCACTTCGCCCAGCTCTATTCCAACCATACATACTGAAGCTGACTTCTTTCTGCCACTTCGACTGCCATGCACCACCAGGACTAAACTGCTGCCACCTGTCATTTGGCCCATTATAACACCTTCTCACTGGCTTCCTGTTGTCACACAGCAATCAGAATCTATTTATTTATTTATTTATCCAGCTGGCCGTGAGTTTAGCCATGAACTCAGCAATCCTCCTGCCTCTGCCTCCTGAGTGCTGGGATCACAGGTGTGAGCCACCCTGCCCAGCATTGTGGTATGTGATTATCGGGGACTGAGTTTGGGATTTTGTGCTTGGAAGGCAGACGCTGGAACCCCTAAGCTAAATCCCCGGCCCCAGAATCCTTTTAATATCTACTTATTTATTTAGACAGAGTCTCTGTAGTTGAGGCTGGGCTTGAACTCAGATTGGCCTGGAACTCACAGCGAGTTGGCTCAGCCTCTGGAGCGCTGGGCGTATAGTCAGGAACCACGCTGCCTGGATGGAATCCTTTTAAAATGGATATTAGAGCAGACCTCCTCTGTGATCAAACCAATGACCCCTTCTCTGTGTAGGCCGGGCACGACTCAGAGGGTCTGAGTGTTGGGGCCCTGGACCATCTCCCCGATCTCTTCTGTTATCCTCCCTCCAGTACCTCCCCTACCACAGCCATTAGGCTGTTCCCCAGATTTCCGCAGTGTCTGTCTGGGGACCTTTGCCCCTGCTGTTCCCTCGGGCTGAAAAGCCTTCTTAGTAAGTGGTCCTGTGGTCTTATTCAAGCTTCTCTTCCACATCACCTTATCAGAGGGGCCTCTTTAAAGACCTTATTTAAAACAGCAACTTCTCCCAACTCCCCCGTCCGCATTTCCCTCTTCTTCCTTTTAAATTTTTCTTCCATTTCCTTTTTTGCTAGCCAGGCTCGGGAACCTGGGACCTCCTGCTTGCTAGGCAAGTGCTCCGGCCCCGGGCTGCTCCTCTACCTCTTATCCCCCTTTGCTGCTTCTGCTCTATTTTCTCCACAGCACCAATTTCCTCTTTATGCATCATTGTCAAGCATCTGAGATCTGCTCCTTCTTATAAGCTAATGCACTAGTTTGTTACCGTGTCCCGGATGCTGGCAGAAGACATGAAACTCAGGAAAGAGATAGAAGACTCTTCATTTACAAAAGCAGCAGCTAGGACTTCCTCTTATCTTCAAGTCGCCCAGGCCCCCTGGGGACGCCCTCGGAGTGAATGTGTTCAGTGTTTTGGCGAGTGCTAAGCGTGCCCGTTCTTTGGGGTAGGGGACGTGGTTCGGTTCCTTAGGGTCCCTTTCTGCAGCACGCGCCTGAGAAACAGTCTGGGCAAAGAGCTGTCAGGATCTCGTTTCCTTAGCCTGCTCGCACGCCGCTTCTCCGGACCCCACAATTACTTGTTTGGTACTCGTCTGTCCAGCTCGTGTGTCAGAGACTCGGGTCAGTGACCCTCAAGAGTGTCTGGCACCTGTGTTGCTCACTAAATATTTGTTGAAAGCGTGGATCATTTTACATCCATTCCCAGTGGCCCTCCGTCGGCCGGTTCCAGACCTACTGCCCTGCCCTGGAAATATAGGTGAGCTGGGCGTCTTCGATCAGTCCTGGGTTGGGGGAGGCACTGAGGTGACCGTGCGCTCATTGCTGGGACATCTCGGAGAGCAGAGGCGTCTGTCTGTCTGTCTGTCTGTCTGCCTGCCTGCTTGCCTACCTGTGGCCGTAAATCCTTGGTGCAGGCTACATGAATTGTCTTGCTCAGAAAGAGCGGGAAGTAAAGGACTTCACGGAGCCTCTTCCCCTGCTGCAGGCGGGCTTTGATTCCTCCTGGCCTGGGGTGTGGAGGGAGCTCCCTGGAAGTCAAGTAGCGCGGAGGAGAGCAGGTGGAGCAGGTTAGGGCCGGGCCAGGCCGGGCTGGCCCCGCGTGCAGTCAGGGTCTCTCTGAGAAGGTCCCTGGCAAGCAGGGGCTTCCCAGGAAGGAAGCACAGGGGCTTCCCGGGAAGGAAGCTCAGGGGCAGAGGCCTGTGGAGGGCGCTTCTGAGGCTAAGCAGGGAGCTGAGACAAGGGAGAGACAGGGCCGCAGAGGAGCTCACCGGCCAGGTGACTGGCTGCTGTCCTTCGGCAGCCACAGGCCACGGAGGGCGCTGGGCCCTGTCGGGATTCTCCAGGACCTGCCGAGCTGAAGCCTTCAGACTGCAGGCGCTGACGTCTGCCTCGGGCTAGGCGTGGTGCTGAGCATGGGGACCGGACTCCGGGGTGCCCTGCTTCAGGGAGTTGGCAAACAGTGAGGCCAAGGGGGCAGCCGTGTGCCAGAAAACAGTGCAATCTTCAGGCAGCCAGTGCTGCACGGCCTGAGGAGCGGAGGACTGGCTGAGCGCTTGTCACGCGGGCCACGGAAGGGAAGGGTGCCACCTTCGGTGGAGGCTGAGGATTGGCCTGAAGGGCTAGTGGCACAGGGGCCTGGAACTGACAGCGTCATCTGAGACCTCTGGGTCAACATTTTAAAAATTGGTTTCTGCGGGCCCTAGAGAAAAGCCTTGGGGCACAACAAGAAACAGGGGGAACTGAGTGGGTGGGGCCCAGAAATACCACCCTTACAGGAGGAACCCTGGCTTTATTTCCATTGTACATTGATCTTCCCATGAAGCTTTTGTAGGAATAAAGAGCTAGTGACCAAAATAATACCTATAGGCCACTGATGATATGTTTGCTAGATTTCTCAAGGTAATACGTTTATCAACTTATTATAAATTATTGTTTTGGTTTTTTTTGCTTTTTTGAGACAGGGTCTCGCTTTGTAGTTCAGGCTGGCCCTGAGCTCACTATGGTGCTCAGGCAAGCTGCCGCAAACTCAGCAATCCTCCTGTCTCTGCCTTCCGAGTGCTGGGATGACAGGCGTGAGCCACCACGTCCGGCATTGTGGTATGCGGTGTTGATTGTTGGTGGGCGTGTCTCCAGGCCCAGCATTATATGTGGTTACCGGGGATCAAACTCAGGACCTTGCGCTTGTGAGGCAGGCGCCAGAACCACTGAGCTAACCCTCCGGCCCTGTTTTTGTTTTTTTGAGACAGGGTCTTGCTTTGTAGTTCAGGCTGGCCCTGAGCTCACTATGTAGCCCAGGCAAGCCTTGAACTCAGCGATCCTCCTGTCTCTGCCTCCTGAGTGCTGGGATTATAGGCCTGAGCCAC
>PVIC010055725.1:0-11145 GCA_004025085.1 Thryonomys swinderianus
CCGGACCGAGCAACTCCGAGCCCACCGTGCCATGCTTCCGGCGAACTGAGTGAGCAGCACGCGGACCCGGCTGCAGGGTGCAGGCCATTTCCAGTGGACTGAAGGCCGCCCAGCAGCACACTGTATCCCGGAGCTGTGCAGTGAGGAGTCAGACATAGAGGTAACTCATAAGCTCAAAGTATCCAGTATAGAATCTAATAAATAAATCAGGTTGACTACACAGTTGTTTCCGGCACATATGTGTGTAATGAATGCATAAAAGTGCGGGCACAATCACTGCTTCCAGTGAGACAAAAGCAAAGAAGGAAACTTCCACTGTAAATTCCATCACTGAAAACATCTGAAAAAAAGTTAATACATTTTTAAACTCTGGAAATATGCATTATTTTTATGATTATTGTCATATTGCTTCCTGGTAACCTTTCTCTGAGCCCCTTTCCTCCCGTACGATCCCGCTTCCCTGAGAGCTACCAGAACCATGCTTTTTCCCATATTAAAAATTAATCTGATATCTGCCATTGGCATTTAGTTTAGACCAAAGTGGTTTATTACTTTCAGAGATACATAATTATATCGCGTTTGAATCTATATCCATACTTTCAAAACATTACAAATACCCAAGAACAGGTGGTTGCCTCTCCCTAACAGTCATGTCACTTTCCTGGGAAAGTGGTTTACCCCAGGCTCCTGAAGTGACACCTGCTATGTAACTTTACCTGTGCCTGTGTGTGATGCAAGGCCAGATATATAGAAAACAGTGCACTTCATGCTGTTTTACTATTCAGTTAATGCAAGAAGCTTGCTCAGAGTGATTCTGATATTCACAATACTCTGTACATGTGCATTCAGGCATAGCTCAATTCCCCGGATGGACAGGGAGCCCAAACACAAAAACAGACCTGCTTTATTAATGGAGAGACTTTTCCTGGAGGACATGTAGTTAGAGAAACATGGGAGAGGAGGGCTTGAATCTGAAGTTGGACGCCTGGTATTCTCAAGACTGCTTCTCCATCAGAGCGGCCCAGGGCCACAGTCCGGCTCACCGTCGCACACAAGCCACAAGCATCTCACTCTGTGCCTGTGCGCAGGCGGCCAGATCGCCATCAGCCACAGCAGAAAGCTGAATTACTTCCCGTTGGAACCAGATTTAATTCTTAATTTTGTAGGTAACTTTAAATGAGAACAAACAGCCTTTTTGTGTAGAAGTAGTTTCTCCACTGGCAAATTCACTGGAACCTTACTTACCCAGAATGCAGTTTATGAAACTGCTTCAGAAGGCCCTTCACTGGCAGCCCAAAATCTCAATGTGATCATCTCAAGAAATGTCACCTTTACATTTAGCAAAATACACTAAATTGAAGTTCATCCCTTTTCATTCACAATCTGTGAGAGAGTAGCCAATTGAAACATGAATTAGAGATTAGAGAATATATTCTAAATTAACCAAACATCAAAGACAAAAAAATTTCATTTATTATGTTGTTTTTTAAAGTAAAATAGATGAGTAGCTTAATTCTCCAGATACAAAATTCATTGATTGTTTTGTGAAACTCCTCAAAAAATTATAAACAGTGATTCCAGCATAACTTTGCATATAAAGTCTTTACAATTATCACAGGAAATTAGTAAATTTTGTAGGCCTTCTGCAAACACAAGAAATTTAGTACAAAACTGCAACTGTGATGTACAAAACTGCACTATGGTGTGGCTAGAAAAACAAAAAAAAACACCATTCTAAAGCATGTTTATGCTTGGCTTATCAAAATTTGTGGCTACAAAATTTGGAAAGTCATCCATAAATCTGTGACTTATTTATACAATTAAATTTAAAACATCAAATCTGGTGCCCAAATGTTCCTATTTCCATCCTTAACCTTCAAGAGATTGGCTATAGAAAATGAGAATTGGGGAAGGGGTTAAGAGAAACAAAATCTTAGAAAAATACCAGCTAAAGTTAGTAATTCAAATATTGTTTACTAACCCAGTGCTTCTTAGGGATGGAAAATGGTCCTATTTACAAGTACCAGTCTTACTTCCTTAATGAGGCCATTTTCATTAATGGCTAAATTCCATTTGTTTGTCTTTTGTGTTTTTCTCAGTAACTCAACTGTACAACAGCCTGATGCAAAATAAGCAAAACAAAATTTTCTAAATTTATTTTTAATTTAGTTAACCAAGTTAGGGAAAATTTATTGAGGGAAAGCACTCTACATGTGGTAGAATTTGGTACTGTAACATGATCACTTCCTGAAAGCTGACTTAATACACATAGGGTTCAATAACTAAAAATAGTGACATCATCTAATATTATTATAGGCACCTGAAATGTTTTAATGTGCAGCTTTCTCTGACTTATAAAATTAACCTGTGATAATGCATTTCAGCTTTTGCTTGTAATAATGTGAAATGTGTTATGTTTTATTATATTGTCTATGGAGATTACCTCTGCAATACATTTCAATATTTCTTTACTGAGTGTTATGTTTCCTCATCTTCTTGCCCCTCAGTTTTCTTGTCTGCAAGAGAGGTAACTAACAGTATCTCAGTGATGATCTCTGAGGGTTAAATGAGGTTATGTACAGCACCTACCCTTGGTATAAAGTCTAAACTTTAGACCTGAGAAGAAAAGTATTTCCCAACTTCACCCCTATTATCCAGAAAGGGGTCCTATTCCCACAGTCAAGCCAACCACCACCAAGAGGAATAGGTTAAACCACACTTTAACCTTCCAACATGTAAAGAATTCCAGAAAGCAACACTAGGCTTTCTGGGCAAGGAACAAAGGTCACTACCCACGCAGGACAGAGAAGTGAGATTTCCATAAAATGGGCATCTGGAGAAGGTTAGGGGAACTGAACCTAGAAAGAATACTTTGATCAAGGATCTCCCAAAGCTTGCATCAAATTAAGGCAGGTGGATGGGTAGATACGAATATATGGTCAGGCAACACGCAGCTCCTAATGAAAATCCGAGGTTCGGTAATCAAAATATGTCTTGTGAAGAATAGTGAAAACAAATCTGATTCCATTCTTCCAGGAATTGAGATGGCTTTTAGGTTGTAAATGCATGAAAACAAACTAAAGTGATTGGAATGATAGAATATAAATACATTATATCCCAGAAAAAGTCACAAGTTCATCATTAACCACTGGACTCTCACTATCCTCCTCTAGTCACAGGGACCTTTGGATGAAGCTTGACCCTTGATCAAACTTCTTTTGATATCAACTAAAAGAATATATGATTAGAAGTTAAAAGTATCTAGGTTTATTTTACCTACTTGTCAAGATTATTGATTGTATAAACAGCTAAATTCTAGATCATAGCTGAATTTTTTAAAAGGGAGCCAAGTCCCTGTTGTCCCAGTGCTAAAGTAAAGCATTCTGTCCGGAGAGCCATGAGCCTGGAGGCTGTGCTGTGCTGGTAGAACTCAAATGCCCGCCAGTTCCCAATGCTCATGTCTGCACCACAGCCCACACGGTAACTGGGGCAGCAGAACTGCGTCTGGGTGTCTGCAGTTTCCGTGATGCTGTTTTGTGGGTGCATCTGCACCCCGTACTCTATTACTACTTAAAGTTAATGAATTTCTGCTACGCAAGCCCGTTTGCCAGGGTGGAATAGTGATCTAAAACTTCAATACACTCTGGTACTTAATAGCCAACAAGGCGGCTGTGAATTAAGTGGCTGACCTGATCCTGTGCCAACTGCGAAACTGGAGATTTTGAAGTGCTCCTATCTAGTAGAGCACCGGCCTCATACCCGCAGCTGAGGCTGAGCCTTGAGATGGGCCGACAGTTAGTGTCCTGGATGTGGGAGTTAAAAGTGAGCTAACAACATCATGTTGACAAAAACAGTCGGCAGCTTCAGTTCTCTCCATGTTTCGATCTTTAGGAAACTTTCTGTGAGAAGCACAGCTTGTGTGTGAAATTGCTGGTGACTTCTGGAGACGGTAAAATACCTTTCCCCCGTAGGTCTCACGATTAGAAAGTTCCTCACTTGAAAACTTTCCAACTTTCTTAAAGACATTAGTGATGACTAACTCACTCAGATGTTCCTCGAGTTACCTGGAAAAGTTAAAATATGCTACTTAAGTTCAGTCAAACATGAAAAGTAGAATTGGTATGTTATCTGGCACTTTCATGTCTGCATAAAAACCCAAAATAATTAGAATCAGGTACTCAAAAGAGATTAGTACATTCTTGTCCACAAAGCATTATTCACAATCTATCAGAGATAGAAGCAACCTAAGTGTCCAGCAACAGGCAAACAATAAACTGTGAATCAATCAATCTATCTATCTATCTATCTATCTATCTATCTATCTATCTATCTACACACACCATATATATATATATATACTATATATATATATGCACCATATATATATATACACACCATATATACACCATGTATATATATATATATATCATATACATGTATGATATATACATGTGTGTATTTAGAGCATATCTTGTATACATGAACACATTGTACATTAAAGAACATTTTTAGACTTAAAAAAGAAAGAGTCTTACACACACTAGGCCATGGATGAACCTTGAAAACATGCTCAATTAAAGAAACCAGTCACAAAAGGACATATTTTCTATGATTCAGATGAATAGGAATCCCTTATAGTAGTCAAATTCTTAGAACCCAGAATGTAGCATGAGACTGCATAATTAGAAGCTTACTTTTTATTCTTATGTTCCACTTCATAATATCCCCAGAGAAGCATATTTTAATTTGTAATGTAAGACAATATTTGAGACAATGCCGTCTTCTAAATTGTATATTAATCTCTGATCTCCAAAGTGGATGCAAAAGAATGAACTGGGCTGAGGAAGAAAGTATCACTACCAGGCATTCATTTTTATCTAGAAAAAATGAGAGAGTCGGCTTTATCGATGGTGCCCGGGACTCGCTGTGGAGCCAGGAGCCTGTGAGTCACGCGAAGCGCACTGATGGCCTGCGGAGTCGCACAGCACCAGGCGGTCACGGCAGCTCCTTTACCTGTCCGGTAGATGCAGTTCACAGCAATGTACCTAAGGCCACATACACGGGTTACAGTAAATGATGCTTATGAAGTAAACATCAGGCATAAAAAAACTGTATGTTAAAAATGACCCTAATACTGGAAGCACAAGAAAGGAACAAGAAACGACAGAGTATCACTCCTCTCACTCTTGGGATGGGTTCTTACATCATCAGGAACATTTAAAGTGAAAAAAATAAATAAAGTGGTTGCTCTTTCTGCAAACCTCAAAATATAAATAATTTAGTGAACCAAATGAAAGGTATATGACCGGCAACAGAGAAGTAGACCTTCTGGAGCCGGGAGTAACTCTGCAGGTGGGTGGGGGTGGAAGGTGGGAAGGACGGAGTAAGACTAAGAGGCCATGTGCGTCTGTACCACTTTCCAAGGTCATGAGGGTGATTATGTACCACAAACCAATACTAATAAAAATAAGCTATGTAATAATAATTGACAAAAAGTAGGTCCATCTCAAAAATTTTTTTGTTTTAAAAAATAGGTACATACTATAGACATGTTATGATCGTAATCGACATTGAGAATTTGTACCAGTACATGATACAACTTAATTCTCATTTTTCCCCATTCTCCTGCCCACCCTATAACCCCTCCACCTGCTGTATACATATGCTTCATTTCCTTTTTACCATCACATTTTTTCTTTCCCCTCATTACGTACTCCTATCCCCTTTTCCCTTTGAAATTTTCTATTTCACAATATCTACCATACATTCTAGAACTCATTTACACCTGCAGTTCCTCATACCACAGAAAAAATATGATATTTACACATCTGTCTCCTATTTGTTTCACTTATGAGTATGTCTCAAGGTATGTCCATTTGAGTATAAAGGACTCAAATTTATCATTCTTTATCACAGAGTAATTTATTTAAAAGACTGCTTAGAAAACAAATTCATTTCCACTACACTAGAACTGAACATGAACCCAAATATGTGTTACAGCCTGAGGCATTCATTAATTATTGATATATTATAAGGCATATTTTTTAAATTCCTGCACACATCAAGGATATAAACTCAGATTTTGACTGTGGGAGTAAGACATCAAAATAATATAAATACAATGGCTTTAATCAACTCTGTTTATATTTATAGATCATTGTCAACTTTGTTAGAGACCTCAATTAACATTTTTTTAATAATCCCAGTGAATTCATTTTTATTTCAATACAATTTAATATCAGGTAGTATTAAATTTTTGTAAGCCTGATTGGCTATTGTTTCATTAGCTTTATCTTTAAGTTGCCTATTGAACTCCTAAAACCCAAAAATATCTTATGGAAATTGGAAAATTCTGCTTCTATTATAAAGAAGTTAAATAAATGATTCATGAAAATATTTGAATCATATTGATAATTTAAGAATATAAATACAAACCAGAAGTACAATTTCCATTATTTAAAGTGTTGTTTGGGGAAAATATATTTAAATCTATAACATGCTCATGCATTTTAGTTCTGAAATATCAACAACTGTGCTTCACAGTAGAAAAATTACTTAAATAACGAGTAAAATTGTGTGCTCTGGCAGAATCTTTTGTGTTTGTTTATTTATTTATATAACTTTTAGGTTTGGAAATAGACTCATACAGGCTTAATTTCCAAAGTGTCTTTTATGCTGAATTTAATCTTATTGAGTGTTAAATTTATAATGTATCAACACAAAACATCTCTGAAAACTGTCTTCATGTAAATTATATTAACCACTAGCATTAAAAGGAAAATTTTAAAATAGAAATATTTATAACTATAATCAATTATTGTTAATCAGTGATTTTTTATATATGAGAAATATAAAGTGAACTATTCCCTTTACAAGTATAGCATCATCTTACTATAAGAATGAACGTAATAAGGCAAATATTCACCTCTGTGGGCCAGAGATTTAGCTCATTGGTTCCAGCACCTGCCTCACAAGTGCAAGGTCCTGAGTTCAATCCCCAGTAACCACATACAATGCTGAGCATGGTGACTCACTCCCACCATCAATCAATACCACACACCACAGTGCCGGGCATGGTGGCTCATGCCTGTAATCCCAGCACTCAGGAGGCAGAGGCAGGAGGATTGCTGAGTGTAAGGCTTGCTTGGGCTCCATAGTGAGCTCAGGGCCAGCCTGAACTACAAAGCGAGACCCTGTCTCAAAAGAAAAACAATTCACCTCTGAACTTTCCATATATACAAGGTATGTAAAACTGCTGATTTATGAATAAATCTAAGAATATCTAGCAAAATAAAATGGATCTGAATACAAAATTGATCTCTCAACAATGTAAATTTTTACTCAGGCTAGAACTTCTATGGCATTGACTAAAATCTTTCTGTAGCTATTTAAGAGCTTTGTCAACTACTAAAGAAATTATAATGAAAATAGACATTTTACCCATGAAGAACTATGATAATAATCTTTCCCTTTAAAAAGAATAGTATAGCTCTTTTGAAGTTGGAACCAGAGAGGGTGTTGAGGAGAAGAAAAAGAAGGTTCCTGCTGTGCCAGAAACCCTTAAGAAAAAGCGAAGACATTTCACAGACCTCAAGGTAAAGTGCCTGAGAAAGCCCATCTATGAAAATGCCAGGCACTATTATAAGGAGTATAGACAGATGTACAGAACTGAGATTCGAATAGCTTGGATGGCAAGAAAAGCTGGCAGCTTCCAAGTACCTGCATCACAAATTGTCATTTGTCATCCAGGTCAGGAGTGTCATTGGTGGAGTCCAAAGGTCCGCAGTGTTGCAGCTTCTTCGCCTTTGCCAAATCTTCAATGATATCTTTGTTAAACTTAACAAGGCTTCAATTAACTTGCTGAGAATTGTGGAACCATATATTGCATGGGGGTAACCAAATCTGAAGTCAGTAAATGAACTAAATGTACAAGCATGGCTATGGCCAAATCAATAAGAAGTGAATTGCCTTGACAGATAACTCACTGATTACTCGATCCCTTAGTAAATATGGCATCATCTGCATGGAAGATCTGATTCATGAGATCTATACGTTAGAAAATGCTTCAAACAGGCCAATAACTTCCTGCAGCCATTCAAATTATCTTCTCCAAGGGGTGGAGTGAAGAAAAAGACCACCCATTTTGGGGAAGGTGGAGATGCTGGGAATAGGGAAGACCAGATCAGCAGGCTTATTAGAAAGATGAACTAAAGTATCTACCATGGAGTCTTTATGATTTGGTCAACTAATTAAAAAGTCTGCTTAAAAAAGAATAATATATATTTCCGTAAAAGGACAGTGTTTAATGAAAATGAAGATACGTTATAAATGAAAATTAGTCTTGTTTCCAAAAAGATTTTAAAATAAATTGTTCTCAAATGTGATAATTGTTTTTAAAATATTTTTGCTATATTTTTATATATTAGGACAATACCAGACATACTAATAACTAAATTTAAAACTAATAACTCAAATATCTTTTTTTTAGCCATACAAGTCTAGTCTATTAGAGAAAAATATCAGATGGTAATTTTAATAGGGATACTTTAATGTAAGCAATTATTAAGTGTAATAGATTCTCAGGAACACTAAAAGATACAGGAACGTCAGATATCAGGAGTGAGCACAGCACTTACAGAGTTATGAATGAGACTGAGCCACCACTCAAGAGTTCCCTGACCTCAGGACTGTGACCAAGACCTTGCTGAAGAATGCAAGGCCATGCATAAACTCACTAGGTAGCATAGAAATAACTTGATTTTTTTGTCAGTGTCATGGTTTAGATCAAGAACAACTATGAAAAATTCTCATTTACCCATAGATGGGACTTTTGAAAAGTGATTGCATTATGGAGTGTATAGCTGAATGTGTTGTTAAGAGAAGAATCCTGGTCCAGAGAGGCAGGTCACTGGGGTCGTGACTTGAAATCTGCTTCTTCAGCTCCTCCTCTTGCTCTCTGCTTCCAGGCCACCATGACATAAGCAGTTTTCCTCTACCAGACCTTCCCATCATGCCATTTTTTCTCTTAGAGTCAGCCATTTTTTTCTCTTCTCTTGGATGCCCAAGGGTTAGATATAATGTCCTAAGGATGAAAAAAAATATTAAAATAGATTTTGATACTGGATCAATTGACTAGTTTCTATGACTGCTATCTCATCATGTGTTTTCAAGCTTTGCAAGTGATTCAGAAGAGAGGACTGAAATGTTTGGAGACACCAGCTAGAGAATATTTAGAATTCTGTGAGTCATGTTTGATAGGACATTCTGGTTGGAGCTTAGAAAACAAGAATGTTGAGAAAAATGAAGATTAAAAAGACCGAGCTGATGAAGTTTCAGTTGGGAATAAGGACTCCATTGGCATGAGACCAGGCGTGGTATCCCCTGGCAGAAAATTTGTCTTCATTTTGTTCATGTCCTGAGTCTTTGTCAGAGACCAAGATTGAGGGTGACAGATTAATTAATCTTGTGGAGAAATTTCAAGGCAGCCCAACATTCAAACTGTAGAATGAATACTGCTGCTGGCTGTTAGCCAGGTTTATACTAAAAATCAAGAACATAAAAGTTATTTGGAAAGTTGTAAGTATAGCCATAAAAGAAGTTTCAACTTCTGATTCTTTTCACTTTTTCCAAAGAAAGATCAACATCAAGAATTTTTTTAACATCCATATTTTTATATGAAGTCATCACATTTTTGTATGATATTAATCAGCTTTTAAAATATTTTAGAAAGTTCTTTCCAACAAATGGTCCTAGAAAAACTGGACATCCACCTAGATCTACTTTTAAACCCTACTTTGTTATATTGACCTTGTTTTACTCTCCTCTTACACTAATATCACACTGTCTTGGTTACTCTTGTCTTACAGTAAATCTTGAAATCAGGTAGTGAAAGCCCTTCAGTCTTGTTTTCCAAGATTGTTTTCATTTTTATTTAGATTCTCTTACTTCAAAATAAATTTTAGACTCATCTTGCCCATTTTCCCCTCCCCACCTAAAGAGCTTATTATTACTTTAGCCAGTATTGCACTGAATCTATATATTAATTAATTAAAAATACTGAATGGTTTCCGGGTGTGGTGGCTCACACCTATAATCCCAGCACTCAGGAGGCAGAGACAGGAGGATTGCTGAGTTTGAGGCTTGCCTGGGCTACATAGTGAGCTCAGAGCCAGCCTGAACTACAAAGCAAGACCCTGTCTCAAAAAAATAAAAATAAAACAAAAAAATACTGAATGGTTTTAGCCTTGCAAGTAATATGACCCTCTGTTTACGGATAGTGGTTTAAATTTCTCTGAAAAATAGTTTACAATGTACCGTGTAACATTGTGTATACATTTATCCTGTGTGGCCTGGGTTTCCATGCTGCTGTACTCTTAATTTTTATTAAACTATTCATAACTATATTTTGAGGCTATAGTAAAGCATGACATTTTAAGTATTTTCATGTCTTGATAATATGTGGAGTCACTGCTAATATCACTACTAGTTATACAAATAAAACAGTTCAGATTTACCTCGTACATAAGTTTGACTATGAAAAATATAACCACAGCATCACTCAGTTTATGGATAAAATTGATTATTTTTAATAATTTTTCCCCACTTGTATCCTTGTAGATGAACTACTTCTTCACTTATAACCAAGTGATTTAGGAATTGTACCAGATAAACTAACAGATAAAAATTAAAAAACCTTAACCAAATTCAAAGATTTTCCTTTAGCTTCCTCACTCTCCGCTACAGGCATCATTTTTAAAACTTTAACTTAAGATTGAGCTATCACGAACTGAGCTGCTATGAACAAGGGTGTACATCTGTCTTTCCAATGTGAGTTTTTAAATTCTTTTGGGTATATTCCTAGCAGGGGTATAGCAGGGTCAAATGGGACCCCTAATCCTAGTTTTCTGAGAAATCTCCACACGGATCTCCACAATGTTTGCACAAGTCTGCAGCTCAGTTCGTGATAGCTCAATCTTGGAAACAACCCAAATGTCCATCAACTGGAGAGTGGATAAAGAAGATGTGGTTTTTTTACAAAATGGAGTATTACTCTGCCATAAAGAATGACAAGATCGATCCATTTAGGTGCAAATGGAGACATCTGGAGGATATACTAATAAGTGAAATCAATAGATCACAGATAGA
>PVIC010055726.1:0-11137 GCA_004025085.1 Thryonomys swinderianus
GAGTGCTGGGATTACAGGCGTGAGCCACCACACCCGGCACTGTGGTATGTGCTATTGATTGCTGGTGGGCGTGAGTCACCACGCCCAGCATTCTATGTGGTTACTGGGATCGAACCCAGGACCTTGCGCTTGTGAGGCAGGTGCTGGAACCACTGAGCTAAATCTCTGGCCCAACACAAGCAGATTTTAAAGAGAAAATTTTAAGCTGGGCATGGTGGCATTTAATCCCAGCACTCTGGGAGACTGAGGCAGAAGTTGCAATTTAACATGTTAACAAGACATGTCTCAAAACTGAAACTAAAAAGGGCTAGGGATGTTGTACCGTACAAAGGCTCTGAGGTTCAATCCTGGTACCAAGAAAAAAAGCAGGGTTTGAGCCAAGGATATAGACTTAATGCAAAGACTGAGTTCAACCTTCAGTACCCCAAAAATAAATAATTTTTAAAAAGAATGAATTCACCATGCACACAGTTGTCTTGTTTTTGTTTGTTTGCTTTGAGACACAGTCTCTAGATAGTTCAGGTTGGCTATGAACTCACTGTGTAGCCCAGGCTGGCCTCAAAGTTGCCCCTTCCTGCCTCAGCCTCCCCAGTTGTAGGATCATAGGTGTGTGCCAGAAACACAGTTGTCTTGTGAGCAGAAATCCAAAATAAAGACCAAGGGAATTAATGTGTCATTTGATTGTATTTTTTAGTATCCGACAGAAAAAGTGAATTTACATGTGAATGAACCAATAAATATTTGTGTTTTCAGTCCATACATGGTGACCCCTGAGAGCAAAACTAGTAAAACGCAATAGAAGTTGACAAATTAGCCTTAGAGAATCTAGTCAGTGCAATTAGAATATCTAAGAAGCTATAAGAAAATAGTGTAACCATAGAAACTACAACTTATTGATTCTATTTTCTCGGTTCTCTTTTAGTGTTTCTAAATTAGTATTTCAAGTCATGTGATTGTTATTGTTAGTTATTATCAGAGATTGCCGACCTCCTGACTGAGGGTACAGCAAAGGATAAAGGAATAATACAAGGGATAAAAAATTGCATAAACGGGGGCTTAGACTGATCTTAGCTCTTCTTAGCTAATGAGGCCCAGACATGTTAGTATTTATTGAACAAAAACTAGCAAGGGGCATAAAGGGAGATGTAGGGAACAGCAGCACTAAAGTGCCAATGAGAGCCAGACTTGTACAAAGGGAGGAATGATGCCTTCCACAGATTATAATTAACAAGTAACCTGTGTTACCTTTAGCTAGTGTTGGACCTAGAAGAAGAACGGGTGCATGAGGTCCTAAATCTTCAGCTGTAGTGTCACCTTACCGTCTGAGATGTCCCAGTTTCAATGATCATTGAGTTCTCAATTGTGACCATTGGCACAGGGAGTTCTATTTCTATATGCCAGCCAAAGGCTCATCTGGCAAGTCACATATGCCTAGGACAGATGCACAGTTTAATCAATAGCCAAATTATAAGCCAATTCAATAATATTTTATAGCTTGCCCAGTACAGTTTCGAGCTGGTCTCCTGTAAGTTTTACCCCAAAATTTTGGTAAAAAAAAAAAAAAAAAAAAAAAAAAAAACCAACAAGCATTTATTGTCTCACAATTTCCTGGGGTCAGGAATCTGGCAGTTGATTAGCGTAAAGTATTTTGTTAGATTTGTGGGAAGATCTGCTTCTAAGTTCACCTATGGTTGTTGGCACATTCCGTTCTCTTGAGGGGGTTACACTGAGTCTGCTCAGTTCTTCATTGGCTTTTGGCTGGAGGTTTCTCCATGAGACAGTTCACAACACAGCCACTATCTTCCCTCAAAGTGAGCCAGAAAACAAGAGAGAGAGAGACAGATCTCAATATGAAGCCACAATCTTTTTATAACCTGATCTCTGAAGTGTTATTTCATTAATTCTCCTGTAGAGTATCCTATTTGTTAGAAGTGATTCATAACATTTGTTTTATGTTTTCTTTTGACACAGAATATCATTACATAGTTTAAGATGGCTTGAACTTATTGTATAGCCAAGGCTGGACTTGAACTCAAAACAATCCTCCTGCCTTAGCCTCCCAAATGCTGAGATCACAAGCATGTGCCACCACACCTAGCAAGAATCATATTTAATGGTCAACCCCCTTACTGTATATTTTATAAATATTTTCTCCTACCCTTTAGATTACATTTTTTTTTTTTTCCTTTTTGAGACAGGGTCTCGCTTTGTAGTTCAGGCTGGCTCTGAACTCACTATGTAGTCCAGGCAAGCCTCGAACTCAGCAATCCTCCTGCCTGTGCCTCCCGAGTGCTGGGATTACAGGCGTGAGCCACTTCACCCGGCACTGTGGTATGTAGTATTGATTGCTGATGGGCGTGAGTCTCCACGCCCAGCATTGTATGTGGTTTCTGGGGATTGAACTCAGGACCTTGCACTTGCGAGGCAGGCACCGGAACCACTGAGCTAACCCTCCGGCCCGAGATTACATTTTCCTTTTGATTGCTTTCTTTGCTCTATAGAATCTTTTTCCTTTGATGTAGTCTCATTTGTTCCTTTCCACTTTTGTTACCCTGTGCTTTTCCTCTCTGTTTTCTTTTGGAGCTTTTTCTTTGTATTGTTTGTTTGTTTGTTTTAGAAGGATTTCACCATGTAGTTTGGACCAGCTTTGAACTTATTATGCAGCCCAGGCTGGCCTCAAACTTGCAGCAGTGTTTCTGTGTCAGCTCCACAAGTGCTTTTTGTTTATTTTTGCCTTAGGGTTTTTTCCCCTCCTTTTCTTTATGAGATAATCGTATAAAATGAAGTAATTACTCTCACTTTTAAGTGAATTTTACAAGCCATATTTCAGTGTCTTAATTTGCAAAATTTCCATGAAGCTCAAGTTATTCTGAGTACATTAAAGATTTAAACCACAATAATATGTTCCCCGATACCATTTCAGACATTGTTTTTCACTGTGTGTACATAAGACAAAGGTAGAATTGTCTGCATCTATGAATATGTAGATTGAAAACAAATGAACTGAGGAATTGAGAAAAAGATCAGGCTTGGTGGGCACTCCAGGTTCAAGTACTAAGGATCCAAATTAGGTTCCTGTGCCAGCGGCAACAAATTGCTATAATCGTGATGACATAAAACAACCAAATAAAAACAAACAAAACCCAGAAAGTTATTCTTTCTCAATTCTGGAGGCCAAAAGTCCCAAACCAACATGGAGGATCTAGGATAAAGTCTTTTCTCCTTTTTCAGTTTTTAGTATCCATCAGCATTCTTTGACTTGTGGCCACATCACTCCAAGCTCTGTCTCTGAGGAAACACTGCCACCTTCTGATCTGTTCAGGAAATCTTCTCTCTCACTTTTGTTTTAATGGTGAGGATTGAATCCAGAACCTCACACATGCTAAGTACACATGCTACTACTGAGCTATATCCTCAGCTCCCTGTATAGGTAATTTTAAACACTGATAATATAATATTCTCATAGAGGCAGACACTCCCAATATCTACTCGTTTAAGGTGTGCTGCTACTGAATATTCCAATATGAGCTATTTGGCCTGTGTGAACTATTTGGGGCCAAATACTGGGGGGCGGGGAGACAGAAAAAGAGCCAGGGATCTGTCTCAGTGGTGCCTGCCTCGCAAGTCCAAGGTCCTGAGTTTGATCCTCAGTACCAAGGTGGGGGGAATCTTGGTTGCCCATCAAGGAACCGCTACACCTCCCCGTGTTTGTATAACTAAAAATTATTTGAAGAACCTATAAATGTCAACTCCTTTTTATTTTTATTTTTTTGAGACAGGGTCTCGCTTTGTAGTTCAGGCTGGCCCTGAGCTCACTTTGTAGCCGAGGCAAGCCTTGAACTCAGCAATCCTCCTGTCTCTGCTTCCCAAGTGCTGAGATTACAGGCATGAGCCACCACACCTGGCATTGTGGTGTGTGGTTACCAGCAATCGAACCACAGACTTTGTGCTTGCTAGGCAGGCACTGGAACCACTGAGCTAAATCTCCAGCCCCTAAATGTCAGCTCCTTAAGGAAGTTTCCCTAAATACTGTATCAATCCTAATTACCACCCTCCATTTTGTATATTTGATTGTTTTACAGTTCACAAAACTATTCAGGTATTTTATTTGTAATTTAATTTTTTTCCATCACTTACTAATGTGTAAGTTTTGACACGTATCTGTCTTGTTCTCTAAGTTATCACCAGCGTAACTGGCACATGATAGGTACTTAATATATGTATATTACCCTTATATTTCCCTCAATTTATGTGCTACAGTCAAAGTACATATGGGCCCAGAGGGAGAACATGGAACAAATTTATTCTTCATCTCATGCCTGTTACTAAAAAGAAAGAGTAACTTGTGATCTAAGACTGGTGACATAGTCAGTTAACAACATAACTCAGAAACAGCTGCGGCAACATGGATCTTAATGAAGTATTTTCTCTGAATAAAATAAATCCAAACTCAGGCAAAGATTAGGAATGTTTTATTCTGAAAATTCACAGAGGAATCACAAGACCGAGCAATAAAAAATAAAATATGCTATTAACATTATGAAGGGAGACTTATATATTTTGCCCAGGAACCACCGTGGCAATGACAGGAACCAAGTCCAAATGTATCGAGTTCCAAATATGTTATAAATTTCCTCTCCAAACCACATGTTCCTCTTAATGTTCTTCACTATTTCTTTTCAGTGGCACAACTAGTTCACCTGGCTAATTTTCCAGGCTCATTCCTGGGTTCCTTTTATCTACTTTCTTTGCATTGTCATCATAGGAGCTCTCACTCAGTTCACAAGCTAAATCTTCTCTTCTCTTTTCCTTTTCCTTTTCTTTTCTTTTGTTAAGACGGGGTCTCACTATGTAGCCCAGGGTAGCCTTGAACTACACTAACTGATCTTCCCTCCTGAGCCTCCTGATTAGTTGTAATGACAGATGTACACCACAGCACTTGGCTCTCAAGGCTGAAATATTATTTCTGGCGTTCATTCCTAATGTCAGTTTCCTGTCCTCTCTCAACTCCAGACTCTCACAACTCTCCTTGTTATATCTTATCTGATATAGGCATTTTAAATTTATCATGTCCAAACCAATCCCTTGATTTTTTTCTCCCTGATCTTAACCATCTGTAATAACATTATTTCATGACTTATTACAAAACTTGGGAAGCATATTTGATTTCTCCTCTTTTCTCATCTCCTGGATAAGTCCATTCACAAGTCCTATCAGGTCTACCTACAAATACAAGGTGTGATCAAAATATATAGCTAATGTTAATTTTTTTTTTTTGAGACTGGGGTCTCACTTTGTAGTTCAGGCTGGCCCTGAGCTCACTATGTAGCCCAGGCAAGCCTCAAACTCAGCAATCCTCCTGCCTCTGCCTCCTGAGTGCTGGGATTATAGGCATGAGCCACCATGCCCAGCATTGTGTTGTGTGGTACTGACTGCTAGTGGGCACGAGACACCGCACCCAGTCTTGTATGGTTACCAGGATCAAACCAGGGACCTTGCACTTGCTAGGCAGTCACCAAAACCACTGAGCTAAATCTCTAGCCCAATGATAAGAAAAAATTTTAAAACACTTATTATAATAAAAGACATTGCCAAATAGTTCCCTCCAAATACTCCCACTTGCTTTGAACACACTTAACACACATCATTCTTGCCTTCACTTTCTGAAGCAATTCTGGAAGTCCTCCTCCATGAGCACCTTAACAAGTTGTGATAAACAAAAAAATACTGTAAATGATGCTGCTGAATGCCATCCAACAGAAAAGCAGACTTATCCAAAACATTGACGTGTTCTCACCCACATATTCCACAGACCTGGCACTGAGACTTCTGGCTCTTCCCTAAAGACAAATGAGCATGAGAGGTGGACATTTTGAACTGATTCAGGACATTGTGGCAGCTATGACCACAGAACTAAAGACGCTCATGCAAGAAGACTTCCAGAACTGCTTCAGAAAGTGGCAAGAGTGATAGGGTGTATTCGGTGTGAGAGGGGAGTATTTTGAAGGTCATTAATGACAATGTGTCATTCACTGTAATAATTTTTAAAGACTTTTTAAAACATTCACTGCACTTTTCAATCATACCACATAAATTTTAATTGGGTTTGCTTCTTCCATCTCCACTACCCCTTAGTATAAGCATATAGTCTCTCTACTTCCACTCATAACCTCTTATTCATTCCTCCACGAGACAGGTAGAGTAATATCACAATAGAAATCCAGGGACCAGGGGTATAGTTCAGTGGTAGAGCACTTGCCTCGTGTTAGCAAGGCCCTGGGTTCAATCCCTAGCACTACCAAGCAAATATCCAGTCATGGTATAGCCTCTAAACTTATTTTATGACACCTTACCCTCCACTATTGTGTTACAACTCTTCATCGATCCTGCATTTTGCAAGTCAAGAAACTTAGCACATTGTAATGCTTTTCTCCTGTTCTTCCCAGATTCCTTCTCAGTAGGTTCCTTATCCTAAGGCTCAGTTTTATTTATTCATTTATTGTTTAAATTCTTTGTTGCTGTTGTTGTTCTTTTGAGGCAATGTCTCCCAGGTTGGTCTTGAACTCTTGGACTCTACCAATCCTCCTGATTTAGCCTCCTGAGTAGCTGGGGTTACAGGCTCATGTTTGACTTAAATGTCACCACAAAGATATTATTATTCCCTCTCCTATGTAAGTAGACTTCACCTCTCCTACTCTTTTTTGTTTTGTTTATTCAACATAAGATCTTGCTATGCAGGTCAGGCTGGCCTTGAACTCACTATGTAGTCCAGGCTTGGTTCAAACTCACAACAATCCCGCCTCAGCCTCCCCAGCCCTGGAATCACAGGCATGAGCTGCCACACTGGGCTCCTCTCCTACTCCTCTTTGCATGTATTGTAGTCTATATATTTCCTTCAGAGAACCTTACACCAATTAATGTAGTATTAGTCTTCCCTGCTGCATTTGAAGTTCCATTAGGGCAGGAACTCTGTCTTGTTTACTGATGTGTGTTGAGTGCCTATTGCAGCATCTGGTACATAGCAGCACAACAGGCTTTTAGAGTTAAGATGCCCTCTTCTGCTTTGGCTGATGGTTACAAGTATGATGCCTTTGCACAACTTTGTGCATAAGGAAGAAATTACTACTTCTTCATTTCACGCCTATTACTTTAAAAAAGAAGTCACTTGTCCAATGAGATGGCCATCTATCTCCATAGAGTAGAAACAGCTTCAATGTCATGGACCTTAGTGAAGACAATATTGTTTCCCGTGATTGGGAAAATTCATGTTGAATTTTACAGAAATCTCATTTTAAAACTGAATCATAAAATATAAGAAGTATTAACCGTGTTAAAAGAGGTAGAACCTGAAAAGTTTTGCCTGAGGCCATAAGATAGTTTCTTTAAAGTTCTGAGATAATCATAGGGATGTTTCTTTTTGCACCTACAAAAATAGGGAACATCTGCTGTTTATGCTGGCCAGAAGTACAAAAATTGTTTATGAAGGCATAATTAACCTACCCAGAGGCTTTCATTTCCATGACAGGGAGGAGCTAATTTCAGATAAACTTGGCATAGTCATTGGACCTAATTGAAAAGCAGAAATGCATGTACCACGCTCTTCCATCTTATACAGTATTATAGCATCTAAAACAGTGTCCCCACTATTTTTGAGAACTGTTTTGCCTACCCAGCTTTCCGGCAACCAGACTCCATTTGCCAGCCCTTAAGCAGACACTCTTTGGGCAGGTTTGAAAATGCTCAAACCTATAATAGCACATATACAGTAACAAAAAGGCATCAGGTTTCCTTAGCATCTATGTTTGAAATGATCAAAGAGCTTCCACATTTTTTTCTAGTGCTTTCCATGGCATGCTATGACGTAAGAAGATCTGAGATTAGAGAACTTGAAGTTCAAATAGTTTGTTCAAAGCCACAGTAAAGTTATATATCACAGTCAAACTTCATTCTTCCAATTCTCACTAGAGTGTCTGTGTAGTTTCCAAGAGATTTGAGACGTTTTATGAAAAAAAATTTAAAACTACATGTAATTATGACTCTTGCGCATTTTTCTAACATTTTAATATAGAGAAAAAACGTTAGCTTGTGGTTTTTAAAATAAGAAGTCTTTGTGAGGACAAGCTTCTAAATTGCCTCATTCTAAATTCACATTGAAATGATCAAAGGAATAAAAATAGAGAGAAAAACCTTCCATATGCCAGAAACTTTGAGGAATTTCTGCTGGTTAGAATATAGAAAGGCCCAATTAGAACAAAGGGTCAATTCAAAATCCTATTTCTGTAAAATATCATCCAAAATAACTTTATTCTCCTTCCATTTGTTTTGAAGGTCAGCAAAGAGATAGGGATACACTCAGACTCATTCCGATCTCTAACAGAACCCACTGCAATTCCTACATTAAGTGTTAACCAAGCAGACAAGCACCAACCTCTCTAAGTTAATGTGAGGAAATGGGAAAAAAATCATAAGACTATGAAAATTTGCTAAAGCTCAAAGGATAAGGTCCCTTCAGGATATCAGAAACAAACAAGTGATACAGAAATCAGATTCAGAATATCCAACTGGCAAAAGTATAAGTACTTATTTTTCTCTAGTGATGGATCCTCAAAACAAAATAGTGCCTAGCACAGAGTAGTTGCTCAATACTTTCTGTGTGTGTGCTAGGGCTGGAACCCACAGGCTGACACATACAAGGCAAACGGTCTACCATTAGCTATGCCCTAGGTCCTCTAGGACCTAGATAAATATTTGTTGAATGACTTAAATGAATACATTAGGAATCCCAGAAGGTGAAACAGTGTAGGAATAGAAGCAGTAATTAAATAATTTTCCTAAGACTGAAGCCTACAGGCCAGATGAATAAAAATAAATTAACATTTAGATGAGCCAGGTGTACACATTTTTAAAAATATCTCAAAGAAAAAATCCTTCAAGAATCTAGTGAGAAGTGAATCTAGTGAGAGGGCCCAGAGGGTTAGCTCAGTGGTTCTGGCGCCTGCCTCACAAGCACAAGGTCCTGAGTTCAATCCCCGGTAACCACATACAATGCTGGGCATGGAGACTCACGCCCACCAACAATCAATACCACATACCACAGTGCTGGGCGTGGTGGCTCATGCCTGTAATCCCAGCATTTGGGAGGCAGAGACAGGAGGATTGCTGAGTTTGAAGTTTGCCTAGGCTACATAGTGAGCTCAGGGCCAGCCTGAACTACAAAGCGAGACCCTGTCTCAAAAAAAAAAAAAAGAATCTACATTGTTGTGGTTGGGATCTAAAATGTCCTTCAAAAGGCTTGTTTTGTTAAGAGTTTAATTGTCAGCTGATGAACTTTTGGGAAATGACTGGATCATGAAGGTGCTAACTTCATAATCCGAGTCCTTAGGTGACTGGCAATTAGGAGGTGGGACCTAACTGAATGGAGCGGGTCAAGGGGCCTTGACCTTGGGGACCATACCTTGTTCCTACCAGTCTATCTTTGGCTCTCTCTCTTGGCCTCCTGTCTGACATGAGCTGGCTTTGCTCCACCTCATTCTTCCCACCATGATGTCCTGCCTCACCACAGACCCAGAAACAAGCGAATATGGACTATGGACTCACAATTTTGAAACTGTGAGCTGAAATAAACCTTTTCTCCTTCAAGTTCTTTTTCTCAGATATTCTAGCATACTGACAGATAGTTAACACATTCATATCCATGAGCCATCTCGATATAACATTGTGAAGACCTCAGAAATAAGTACTTGGATAGGAAGGATTAAAAAATGACACACTCAGATTAAATATTCTGAAAGAAAAGACTGGTCAGTGCTATACTTCTGCTGAAGGATAATCCAAAACTAAAGATCCTGGGCCCACATGGTAATGCATGGCTATAATCCCAGCATGTGGGAAGGTGAAGCTGGAGAATCACCAGTTCAAAGCCAGCCAACCTGAGCTACATAGCAAGTTCAAAGACAGTCTGGACTATGTCATGAGACCCTGCTTTAAAAAGAAGAGAAAAAAGAGGGAGAGATGGCCATAGTTTAATAAGATGAATGTATAATAGATCTAATTAAATATCTAAAATAATTTTTGGAAGAAAAAACACTTAATGTATCCAGGTAGGGTGGTGCACATCTGTAATCCCAGCACTCTGGGAAACTGAGGGATGAAGACCACAAATTTTTTTTTTTTTTTTTTTTTTTTTAGTCTTTTGAGACAGGGTCTCGCTTTGTAGTTCAGGCTGGGCCTGAACTCATAATGTAGCCTACACTAGCCTCAAACTCACAGTAATCTTCCTGCCTCTGCTTCGCAGGTGCTGGGTTTACAGGTATGAGCCACAATGCCTGGCTTGAAGATCACAAATTTGAATCCAGCCCAAGTAATTTAACAACATAACAAGACCTTGTCTGGAAATGTAAAGCAATAATGGCAATGTTTTAAAGGGCTGGAGATGCAGTTTAGTACACAAGGATTGGGTTCTATACCTAGTACTGGAGAAAAATAGGCAAAATGTCTTTTCCCAAGAAGAATATTCAAGATCTAAAATAGATTTCATGAACAAAATCAAGCTGGGGGGGGAATGCTGGAAATTGGGATGTAAAGAATAAAGAGAAATATGGGCCGGAGATTTAGCTCAGTGGTTCCGGCACCTGCCTACCAAATGCAAGGTCCCTCCCCGGTAACCATATACCACAATGAGGGGTGTAGTAACTCACACCCACCAGCAATCAGTACTACATACCACAATGCTGGGCATGGTGGCTCATGCCTGTGATCCCAGCACTCAGGAGGCAGCGTCAGGAGGATTGCTGAGTCTGAAGCTTACTTGAGCTACATAGTGAACTCAGGGCCAGCCTGAACTACAAAGCGAGACCCTGTCTCAAAAAAAAAAAAAAAAGAATAAAGAGAAATAAAAGTATGCTAAATACACCATGACACTCAGAAAAATCAAGAGCTGTTATTTCATTGTGATGTTGAAAATAAGGTGAAGTTTTAAAGAAACATATTTAAAGATATCACTTTTAGATTAATAATACAATATGTAACTTCTGAAGTATTAAACAGAATTTTTTTTTTTTTTTTTTTTTTTTTTTTTTTTTTTTTTTTTTTTTTTTTTTTTTTTTTTTTTTTTTTTTTTTTTTTTTTTTTTTTTTTT